>JABEEM010001847.1:0-43039 GCA_013363185.1 Fusarium secorum | reverse complement strand
TGGTTGATGGACACACTGGTTATGTTAAACTGTAGTTGACGATTCATAAGTGCCCATTTCAATCACATTTTCGGAAGCATTGCGAAATGTCTTTCGCTTCTTATAACCCGAGCTGAATGTTGCACTCGGTCAATTCTGAATCCCGAGAAGACACTGAAGGAATTAGCCTAAACGTGAAAGCGGCGTGAGTCAGACGGTTATCATGCGATTTATAAGCTGTCAGATTCTTTGCCAAGGCTATTTCTTCCAATGGCATTCTCACGATTAGTGTGAAAAATATATGATAGTGTTGGGATTGAGTCTATCATGGATGATGAATCCCTCTTCACCCATCCGGCACATGTAGTCTTAGGCCAATACTGAATGTGGCTATTCATCCCGCTCAAGCGTCACATCGGTCATATCCGATCCACCCTGGTCTGCTCAGATCTCGATGTTGGTCTCGCCGGTACGTGAAGCATTACCCATAATCCTCACGGTCTTTGTATCACGAAGCCACTCAACAGTTAATTCGCCGCCTTCCTTCGACTGCTGTAAAGATCGTAGCGTGTTTCCAGTAAAGTCTGGATGGTACTGTTTGAGCCGAGCAGTGGTCTCAGCGTTTGACAAGACATGAGGGATGATGGCGCGATGAGCAGAGCCAGTCTATTAATATTAGTCATGTCCATCTGGAAGAAGACGAAAATGCTTACCGCGGCGTCTTCATGATTGTTTCCTGCTATGCAGTTGATCACTCGGGTATGGATGTGCTCTGAAGAGCTAGTTGAAACCTGGAACATGTAGATGAAACCATTCAGGGGAGCCTGCTAAGTTAGTTGTGCGCTATCAATGATGGTGATATACTGACCAACTTGGAAGCATCAAACTCCACAGCCTTGAGGTCAAGCTCGGGGCTAAACTCGAGCAAGAAGTACTGATCTTGCTCAAATACACCCACTGGCTCTCCTTTACCCTCCCACTTCGAACCAGATGCAGCTTCAAACAGGCCCTTCAATTCTCCCCATCGCTTGCTATCTTTTGCCACGTCAGGAAGGTCAAGGAGTTCCGGAAACTCAATGCCAACCAGCTTCGCATCCTCAAACGGACTCTGATTAAGCGAGGCCGAGGCAACACCATGAAGCCTGGTGAGATACCTCAGCGTCTGCGGCGCATTGGGAAGAGTACTAAACAGATGCTGCGACAAGGCAAGAGTCGCGTGGCCACAGAGCGGCGCTTCGTTGACGGGGTTAAACCAGCGAACAGCGTAGTGAGCTTTCGCCGACTCATTCTCTGGGTCAAGAGGGAGGGCAAATACCGTCATTGGGAGATTAATTTTTGTCGCTGTCTCTTGAAGCTTCGAGGCGGGAGGGAACAGGCCGTATGGAAACTCTCCGTTGCTATCTTGTGCGCCCGACCCGGGCTTCGGCAGGACAATCACGGCTGCGGGATTGCCCTGGGCCCTTGCTGATGCAAAGGCTTGGTAGGTAGTTTTCGTAAGAGAAGTCATTGCGGTTTTCTTCTAATGATGCTCAATGGTCTTTTTTTGGAGAAGAATTGAATGACTGACGAAAAGTATTTATTAGTTATCAAGATATCATCTTAAGGGCGTAAGTGACTCATGCTGACCCCGCAAATTGACTCTTTGGAGATAGTGTCATACCTGATGAGTGGGCATTGGGACCATTTCATGAGGATGCCACAACACACAACTATTCGCTAAGTTATTTAATTACATCGCAAGTCCAGGAGATATTTCTCTTCGACTTAAATGGTTCAGCATCATCTGCAGGTCCGGCCAGCTTGATAATCACCGCTCGATAAGCAATGAAGCTGTTTTCGGTATAAGTATGTCGATCCCGACGCTAACCGATAATGTTTTGCAGGCTTGCAGCAGGTTTCCGCGATAGTATTCAACACAAGTCAAAAATATGCTAGTAAGAGTATTTTCATTGTATGCGCCGGTATATCTAGAGTGACGATTATCCATAAAGAACGACGACTGAATATTGTCCTGCTGACCGGAAGTTCTAAGGTCTAATCTAAGTTTCTTTCTCCCAAGCCGCCCCTTGACTCAACAGCTTAATGCCATGCCAGGGTTCGACACTCTGAGAATCGGCTCTCGCGAGGTTGTCGGTAGACCGTCTTCGACCCGTAGTGCCAGTGTAATGCCTCGCTCAGATACGGAGCAAAAGAGTTCTGAACGGCGTCGAGAGATATGCGCCCGGTGAGATGGGTACCCTAGACCAAGCATCAAGGCTCTGATTAGCTCTGTTGGAATGCAGAGATCCTTCAAGTACTCACATGTTGATTGAGAGCGTCTTCGGTACCATGCATGTAGAGCGTAGAGGGTCGGCGGAAGAGCAACTACCAAGCTGACTATTGCAACAATAATCTCGGGTTTCATATTATTGGAAAAGGCTTTTGATATAGTGTATAATCGAAACTACCAAAATCTTCAGAAGAGCTTACATATGGTATTTATTTCCATGAAATAGCTACGGTGAGTCTCGCTTGCTTATATGTTAAGTCAACGCCGGAGATGAACGTGAAGCCGCATTTGTAAATCTGTACTGGACCCAGTCAAAGTTCAATGAAACAAGTGAAACGGTCCAAGATGTCGGATTTTGGTGTTAGCCTATCGTATCGAGTCCAGAAAATCACAGTGGAGTCCGGTTTCGGGACAGATCCAATCGAAATACGTGTTGTCAAGTGACGTACTGTTCAGATAGAAGCCATGGCTGCAAGATTCTGGTCCGGACGAATGAGAATCAGGTCAGGTCTCACTGCCGTATGCAGAGTGAGCCCAGCTGATGAGATTCTGGATACAGCCAATGAAAGAATACTGGGTCAAGCACTAAAATTGGAATGAGGCTTGCTAACTTGGCAAGCCACTCAGATTCTGGATTAGACGAATCAGAGCTGCGAACGCAGAACCTCGTCAGGCATACAAGGGGCAGCAATACCTTCGATGCATCTCCAATCTTCCTCCTTCATTAACTCGACTCTGGCTGCTGTTCCGCTACACCTCAATTGTGCTCACCTCTAGCACTTTCGCAGTACTTCAACCCCGTCAACATTCTCATGGGTGCGACAACAACATCATACCCCAGTGAGGGGGACTGGCTGAAGCACCAAAACATGATCAGATATGAATATCTGGCCAAAGACACGTCGCTCAAAGATTTGGTGATTTTGCTAAGAGCTCAAGGATTGGATATAACGTTTGTATATTATAGGCTTGCTTTATAGGAAGATCTCTAACCTGATACTAGAAAAGGGCAGCTTGAATATAAGCTTAAGAGCTGGAACCTCAGCAAGAACATCGACAAGGAGACATGGCAGTACATTGATCGGAAGATTCGAAAGCGCAAAGATGAGGGCAAGGACAGTGATGTCATTCACTGCGGCAAGAGATTGAAGAAAAACAAGGTCACGAAAGAGACGAATCGTCATCGAGAAACGAATATTTTCGCTCGATTCAAAACGCGTTGGTACATTCCCTCGTATTCAATCAATGAGTCTAACATCATGTATCGCAGCTCCGCCTTCCCCTACAAATCTCCAGCTTAGCATTTGCACTCCACCAGCGTTGCGGATGAGCTGTAACTGGCCGTTGTCTCTCCCGTGGATCAGCTTACAAAATAGCAATTGGAATAGTGAGTCACCTCGGAAGCAGCGTATACGATCTATCTTACAGCTATTGTGATAGTCACGATCAACTCTGCCGCTTCCAAGGATGTGGCATTGCAACATAAGCATCAGGCTGATATTGCGACGTCACTGATGATGTCAATGTTGACTCTTGGCAAAGAGAACCGATCTGTCACCTTGTCGAAGCTGATAGCAGGTGCCAAAAATGCGATACCGGAATGGTACCCTGGAGAGCACGAAGAGACTGCCCAGACTATGCTGGCTGGTCCCTCGTCGAACTCCACCTCCGAATGCTTCAAACTCATGGTGTATATGATGTCGAACTCGATGCCGGTTCAGGAAAACAGACACCTGGAATTCATTTTCAGCCTTATGGAAAATGGAACTACAGACATGCTGGCCGAATTTAAGAAGCTCCGAAACGAGAACCCGACCATCCGAGCATTTCTTGAAAAGCTCTTCCAATTGGCGATTAAAGAGGTCACATCAGTCATCATTGGCGGCAGCATCGACCTTTCAAAATCCCTGGCTCGCATCAAATGGCTCTTAGAACTAGGGTTAGATCCTAATTGCCATTGCCATGTCGTCTTCCGTGGAACTCCAGTCTTGTTCGCTCCTATTCAGCAGGCAGTCAATGCCGGCTTACTAGACCTTGTACAGTTGCTTCTACGTTTTGGCGCTCGGGCTGATCTTCCTCAATGTAGGACGAATGAAACAGCCTTCGTCAACCTGGTTCTCGAAAGCCGAGGTACCGATGCAGGGAGATTACGAATGCTGAACTTGTTGTTTGATCATAAGTTCCTCAGCGAAGATGAAATGCTCCGGGCAGCAATTGAACTGGGCGATACAGCAATAATGTTGAAGATACTACAGTATGACCCCGATATTACGAGTTACGAGACCGTATGGCTACACCCCGTATGCCGGCGGCAAGAGAATCACGGCCAAACTTACTTGGCAGACTCGTCAGCTCTGATGATGGCGTTTCAGGCTGGAGGCAGAATGGCAGATTTAATGCTGGATTACTTATTGCTGAAAGACCAGATTGCACCTGCGGTATTGGCAGACGCCTACATAGCCGCAGCCTATGGGGGCCATTATTCCATCATCCTGCGACTTGACGAATTGCACACTTCCAGAATAATCTGTAACAGGGAAGGGATTACACCTCTACAGGTTGCAGTCGTTGGTGGCGATCTAAGAGTGTGTAAACATCTTCTCGAGCGATATGGAGGTGCATCAACCTTATTGTTACTTGTCGCGGCCGAACTTGTCAAAGTCGATATACTACAATTACTCATCGACTATGGAGGCAACCCCAACAACCCAGTTTGCCCGGATGACTTCAAGTTGCACCATTATCTTAATATGGCTTATTGCGGCTATGAATTGCCGAGCTCCATCCTCAATATTCTGATTCATGGGGATATCAGAAAGATTCCTATGGAACAAAGCATCCTGACGCTGATTGAAAATGGAGCCTGTCTATCGCGTGGTAACATAGCGGATCTTTCACGTTGTGGCTTTCACAGGTGTTTAGAAGTTGCTCTTTCGGCTGGTGGCAATCCGAACGATAAAGATGCGAGCAAACGCACCGCACTTCAATATGCCCTGGATGGTTCATGGTCGTTCAGTGGCGAGGGCCAGATTTCTAGGGCGTTTCGCTCTGCTGAACTTCTGATTGCAACAGGAGCGAAGCTCAACGGCGGGGAAGTTGTCAGAGCTATTGATCTTCAAAGTAAAGATCTAATAATGTATCTTTTACGACACGGCGGAACCTTGACTGATGTTGATGGAGCGGGAAGAGGTTGTCTCGAAGCCGAGATAATAGCACGAAACGATCCATTCCTACAAGAGGCTCTTGAAATGCAGGATTTTGCCATTGATGCCGGGCCTTTCTGTGCCGCGATTAACGGACAGGATTGGGCTCTTGTTGGAAGACTTTTTGAACGGGCTCACAAACCGACAAACTGCCACGTATTGGAGGGAACCGCCGTGGGCTTAGCTGCCAAGGCGGGCCAACTCGAGATCTTGGACAGTCTTCTCACCCGATTCACTCACCCATCCGTGTTATGTTCCGCAATCCTACCCTTCAGGCTCCATGAAGGGGTCATGAGAACAATTGAGCGGTATCAGGAAAGGCTAGGTTACTGGCGTGCACCCAGATATCAACACGGGTCGATACTTATCGAGGCAAGCCCTCTTGCGTTAGCCACTCTTGGTGATGATACTTGTGGTTTCAGGGAACTTCTTCGCCGTGGTTGCTGTATGGATAGAGTGGCCTGGAATGTTGTTGCGGAAAGCATTACATCCTCTGACTATTTGAAGTTATTGAAAGAGTTTGGCTGCGGGCTCGGATCCCCTACGAAATACGACTCAGAGCTAGATACGATATTGTGCAAAACGATCAAAATGAGAAAGAACGACCTGGCGAAGTATTTGGTGGAAGTGGGAGCAGATGTCAACGAATTCGACATATCTACAGCTGGACGCTTATCTCCCCTGCAGTGCGCTGTGACGGTAGGGAATATGGATATGGCCACATATCTTCTTGACAATGGAGCAAACCTCAATGCCCCTCCAGCCTACGACAAAGGCGCAACTGCTCTCCAATACGCCGTCATAAACGGCTACATTGGATTTGCACGACATCTGATCCAACTCGGTGCCCGAGTTAACGCAAGAGGGTCGAGCAGATTTGGCAGGTCTGCTTTAGAGGGCGCAGCAGAACATGGGAGGCTTGACATGCTCGCACTACTGATCCATCATGGCGCTGTTACAACAGGACATGGGCGCCAGCAGTTGGTCACTGCTGTTGCATATGCTCAGGGGAGGGCGCATCACACTGTAGCTATGTGGCTGAAGGAGAACTGTGGTTGGGATGGCGCAGACCAGGATGCATTAGAGCGTATCGATGTGGATCAGGAGAAATGGATGGATTGTCTCTTGTCGTCTTGCTGTGACGAGTACCATGAAAATAATGCCCAGTGCACCTTCCATTATACTCAGGAGCAAAGAGAGGATCATATTAGACAGTGCTGGAGGTGTCTAGGCGTACAGTATCAACGAGGTTGTGAAGAGGGAAGTGACGATGACAGCGTTAGCAGCTTTTTCGGTGAGGACGAGGATATGGAAACGGGGGATGATGAAAGCTGGCCGTCAATCTAAAAAGTATTCAACGCTCAAAATGGAGGCGCTCAATTTGGCAGCAGTATGTCATCCCTTACAGTTACAATGAGTCAAGTCTAGGCAGAGCAGTGTAGCTTGAAAACAGCAATATGACCCCGGGGTCGAAACGTACAGAGGCATCTGCCTCGCCCAAGCTGAATGTCATAATCATGCTTTTTAATCGCTTCTGTGGCGCGTTCCAAAGATAGTGGCTGTAAGGTTACGGCGCAAAGAGGCTTGAAGTCTCAACGCAATCGTTATTAAGCATATCTTGTCAATGATGACTTTGGCCAAACCTTACCGGTAGAGTGACCGCAATCCGCCATAGAGGGGTATATCAGTAAGTGGCTCGCCTCTTAACCCCCACGCTGAGATCCTTCGACCATTCTCGCCCTTCCCACAATTCTCAACAGTATGGTAGCCCTTTGGCTATTCCTAGGCCTTCTCTCCCTAAGCGCAGAGGGCGGTGCCAATGGTCCCTGCGAAACGTCTCTTGGATCAAGTACTGTCGATGTCATTCGCACCAGCACGACAACCTGGAATCAAACGATAACCATAACCGACAAGATTATCATTCAAACTGTTCCTCTCAACATCACCAAGTCCAATACCAGACTGACCTGGGTAACTGTGACCGACAAGACTACCAGTCAACGTAACAGCACTGTTGGTAATAGAATTAGGCCAACTGACATCCGAGTGAACTTTTCTACTGTAGTCGACAAGACTATCGGCCGTGTCGGGAGCAACACCACGACAACTACCATTAGAGCGACATCCACGAAGCTGGCTACAGTCACTGCAAGCCCTGAAGCCAAGATAGCCACCATCACGGTTACCAGTACATAGCATAGCCCATGTGCTTCTCTTTATATTACTGCTGACTTCGTATCAAAGGGCCGAGCTTGGTTAACCGAACAGAAACCATGACCAAGACAGAGACGAACAAGGAAACCATCACGACCACGACATATTTTACCGCGACGATTGGGAGACGGCCCGGCTTTACCGCCATTAGAGATAACATGGAAAGGATATCTTCTGAGCTAGAGGAGAAAACTACAACGGTCGGGTTCGACGCTAGGCTGTTCTCACATACTCTGTCAGTAATCTGCACTGATAATATGCCGATAAAGACGACCGTGACCACCGCCAGCTTCAGAACGCAGACGCAAACCCTTCCTAAGCCTTCTACTTCTACAAGCACAGTGACGGTCTGGACAACTATCAACGAGACTCAATATCCTGCAGGTCTTGCTACAACTGTCACTACTACTGTCCACCCCATCCAGACGGCACTTATCAACGCGACTAAAACTATCACCGTCGATGAGACGGGTAAGTATGACACCATATATCACTCCCTACATATCTAAAATGCGTAAAGTCACACTGGAAAGACGGATTCCCCAAGAAACGCACTACCAAGTCTGCGACCGGGGCAGTTCCAACTACCTCTCCTGGGCGCCAGGAGCAAATTGGTCAGACAAACGCATGATCAAAGAATTCGCTCGCCAAGACCACGAAGTACACCCCACCGAAATAAAAGTCGGCAACGCAATCGCCTGCTGCAACGAGTGCATGAAGCGAAAATACTGCCGCATCAGTTTCTGGGGAAGACCCCCCGGCGCAAAACGAGAAAAGCCACACTCGTGCTATCTATACATCACGATCAACATCCGGCAGTGTATGGACGGGGCTCAGCCGCTGTATGCAAGGTACATGGCCGACCAGCAGGTGATGGCGCCAAATGTTGCGCCGTGGTTTATTTTCAGCAATGGGCCGTGCGGACAGTTGAGGTTTGGGGGGGTTAAAGATGATAAATGGCATAAGCCGATGAAGCATGATGGTTTTGATAAATGGAAAGTTATAGATGATTGAAGGTTGGTGATAATTCGGGCCTTGGAGTTATAGTAGACAGCTTCTTCGATCCGTTGGGGAAATATAAGAAAATAAGAAAAATATGGATAAGAATGGATAGATCTACATTAGCTTAGCACCGAACATCAATGGCTGTCACATTGGCGCACATCAAAATAGGATCTACGTCCTGGTCCCGGTATATCTTCAACATCCGTAAATGAATTTTCGGATATCCGCAGCACGAGGGAGACCAGGGTAGTCAGCAATCACAAGCTTATCATGAGGCACTAAAATCTCGGGAAACGCCAAGAAGACCGAAAGGATTCTCCCGCAGCCAATCAGATGAAGCTGACATTTCTGACAGCATTCCGCAGGCGCTAAACTCCCTGTGCTTACGCTGTTCGACGGATATCCGATTCCCGCGAATAGGGCTGACTTTGAGATGATAATTGTCAGAAATGACGGTGATGAGTGCAGGTTGAGGTGGTATTAAAGTGAGGAGTATCTTCGTCGAAATGAGTTTAATCACCAACATTCTCAACAGCATTCAGCATCTGCAACTATACTAAAAAACCAAAGTTTACTACCTATTTACAGCTACCAACTTGATACCGCAACATAATCACAACAGTAAAACATCATTCAAAATGGTCGCAATCAACACAATCAAGAGATCCAACCAATCAGCTCTCCCCCAATCTCTGCCCCAGAATCTCACAGCGGTTTTCCTCGGCGCCACATCCGGCATTGGTCGCAGCACAATTAAGCAGCTCGCCATCGCTACGGACAACAAATCACCAACAATTTATATCGTCGGTCGAAGCGCTTCAGCCGCTACACCACTCATCGCCGAACTTCGCCAAAGCAATCCATCTGCCACAATTGAGTTTATTGAGCGCGATGTTTCTCTTGTCAAGGAAGCAGATGCTGCAATGAAGGAGATTGCCAAGCGGGAGACCAAGATTGACATTTTGTTCATGTCTGTTGGATTCATGTCTTTTGAAGGTCGAAAGGGTAAGTTCACATCATATCTGTCATAACTACAGTCGACTAACAATTTCCAGAAACCAAGGAGAAGTTAGAGCCCTCTTTGACAACTCGCTTCTACAGCCGCGTCAGAGCCATCCAAGTCCTCCTCCCTCTTCTAAACAACAGCCAAAACCCTCACGTCACCAATATCCTCGCCGGCGGCCAAGAAGGTCCTCTCATCGAAGATGATCTCGATCTCTCCAAACCAGGCAACTTCGGCGTCGCTTCAGCCGCCCAACAAGCAGCCACCATGCTCACCCTCACCCTCGAGCGCTTCGCCAAAGAGAACCCCAAGATCAGCTTCGTGCACGCCTTCCCCGGTCTAACAGCTACACCACTTCTCTCTCGTGGTTCAAGTGGCATTATTGGATTTTTGCTCCAGTGGATTGTTACGCCGCTTGGAGGGCTGTTGTTTGCTAGTCCTGATGATGTTGGTGCGAGGGCGTTGTTTTATGCGACCAATGCGAGGTATACTGTTGAGGAAGGTGAGAAGGCGGCGACGCCGATTCCTGAGGGTTTGAGTAAGGCGGCGAGATCTGCTGGTGGTGTGTTTTTGGTTGATAATAAGAGTGAGGCTGCGGATAATGAGAAGGTTTTGGTTGGATTGAGAGAGAGGATGGCCGATAAGGTCCAAGCTCATGTGGACTCGGTTTTCGAGAGAGTGATCCAGGAATAGTGAGAAGACATTTGCGACGGGAAAGGATCGTTAGGAGTAATAGAGTTTGGATACTATCAAGGGCGCAATTTGAATGGATTTTTTTACCTAGCATTAATAACAGTACTGAATCATGATCTTCTTTGCACCTGGATTGAAATGACTCTGATATTAGCTGGTGATTGATTTTGAAATGATCTCAATTAGTTCACTGCAGAATTGATTATGGCGGTACTTCGCATTTTCGCTCTTCGGGTCCGGGGGCCCGTGGAGTCGATTCCGAAAATCCATGGTGGCGCGGAATGCCTACATATGCCTTAACAGCGCTCAGCCTCGATTGAGCATGGCTCTGTTAGAGCTGGAGTCTCGGCCCCGCGGGGAATCTAATCACTATGAATCATCAAGGCGATTACCCTAAAAGAGTCTAGATTCATTCCTTTGACTCACCTCAATCGTCCAATCATATTGACCAAATTTGGAGCTGCACTTAGGATTTGGTATCCCAAAGGCAATGGGTATTTCTATAAAGGTTGCATGCTCTACCCATCAAAACAAGGTCGATAAAAAACAATCAACAAGTAGACTCACAAGGCTTAAGCTTCAGAAAGCATCGACTCAGCCTTCATTTTCACCACTCGACCACTCAGTCTCATGCTAGGAGCAACAACCACTACTACTGCAACAACTACTACCTCTTCTATGACCTTACTTTTCTCCGACGACACAAGCCCCCTAACACCATATATCATGTCCACCCACGAATCTGCCCCGGCACCTCATCCATTCACGCCAGGGCAATGTCTCTTTTGTCCCTCTGTCTACCCGACACTAGCCGAAAGCATAATTCACATGCAAACTTCACACGGTCTCTTTGTTCCCTATAAGCAGCACCTCTTGGTGGATCTTGAGATACTATTTCGATATCTGCACCTTATCATTTATGAGTATCGAGAATGCATACACTGTGGGACAAGCAGAACAACTGTCCAGGCTGTGCAGCAGCATATGATGGGTAAAGGGCATTGCAAGTTCGACGTGTCGGAAGGAGCAGAATTTGCGGACTTCTACGACTTTTCACGCCAAGATCTTGATACAGAAAATGATGTATTGAGTGAGGACGAAGAGGACGAATTTGAGGGCTCAGAAACAAAGACCGACCGGAAGCCGGTGCAGGTTGATCGCGATTCCATCCGTCTGCCTTCCGGCCGACTCATCTCTAAAAAGCCATCAGCACAAGTTGAGCCTTCGATCTCCCAGGTACGCGAGCGCAAGCGAACCTTTAGGTCTCAGCTCGAGTACTCCTCTGTCGAGGTTGATGAGGAGGTTCCTATGCACGAGGAGCATGCACCATATACTTCCGACACAAGGCTTTTATCGAGACGAGAAAGGCGGCAGAAAGCTACGGTTACATACCAACTCGCAAACATGAGTGCCGGCGACCGCAGCGCTTTGATGCACCTATCTGCATCTGAGCAACGTTCGTTGATAGCAGTTCAGCACAGATTTACGGAAAAGGTTCAGAAGGAGGAGAGTAGGAGACAGCGCAGGATTGATCGCAAGGGGAACAAGAATCTGTATGCTTATTGGCATACGGAAACTCCAGTGTACCAGTGTGGATAGTGGTTTCAAGAGAACAGAGATTTGTCACCTCTAATATTTCAGCCTAAACATCGAAGACCATGAAGTAGGTGTATAAAAGCGTGTGTGATTGAAACAAACTAGGTGGAACAACTGTCCTTCATTATCAAAGTGACGGTCTACTACTAAGAGAGACTTTGAGGACGAATGCATCTTAAGCATGAGGAATTCAGCGCTTTCACCCCTAACATACTTTGCATCAACTTTAAATGTTTCGTAGACCTTTTATCGACAAAGGATTAAGACACCTATGCTGACATGTCGTAGCATCTATCAGAATGACATACATCTATCTTCTATGCAGACAATTCCTCTTCAGCATTCATACAAGTGACCATAAATACTCTGCCACAGGGTCCTTCCAGAGCAAAACACAATCCGTCTCATTCATAACTGGTGTAAACGGCGGCTGCGAAAACAGCGCACGAGTCTCATACCCCTTCATCGTAAGAATGGATCCGGGCCCGCTGATAAGAGAAGGAAACAGAACTAAAACAACGGGCGTAATCATGAGCATAAACATGCAGAAAAAAGCAAGCATAACGGCCAGCACTACAAGGAGGGCTGGTATAATGGTCCAGAGAGTATTCAGATTTTGGAATCCTGATCCCTTATACATATTCGAGATTATGAAAAATGCTGCGAAAAAGGCTGCAACAAAGAGGTAGAATACCGGCATTGAAATCTGGAGCGAGAATACGCGGGCAAATTCTGTGTAGATCCCTTTGTAGAAGTCAGATAGGAAGTTCAGTGGGATCGATTCGCCTTTGTATGTTGACGATAAAACGCATGCTAGCCACGTCGCAGCTGAAGTAGCTGAGCCAATATCAGAATCGTAGAGGATTTGATACCAGCTCGGACAACGGCGCGAATCACCACGGCAGAAGATAACAGCTGGATCTGGTTTAAGCTCTGGGATGTACAGCGTTTCCGGCATCTGTCCAGAGCCGGGGAGTTTGAGAAGTAGTGCAAGAGATAGGATCGAAACCGCGGCACCGCCGACAGCTAGCTCGAATGTTCGATGGTCAACGACTGTAAGCGATTCCCAGCCATGCAGATCCCTTCGCCGCCGGTAGAGAAATATCGTAGCCGCGAATTGGAAGAGTGTTGCAAAGATGGCTATCACACTCCCAAGTCTTATCCAAGCACTTCCAAAGTGAGATCGCCTTCCTTCCCATGAGCCCATAGGTATTCGATGAGGCTGTGAAGATTTCATTCCGAATAGCGTGTTCCATCGTCGCGCGTATGTTTCAACATGAAGAGAAAAGGATTTAGGCGACCAAGCAAGGTTGGAGACAAACGAGACGTTAATGATGATGACACCGAGAGCTGTCTGGGCTATCACTATCAAGGGCGATAGAAGGAATAGGATCGGCTCGATGGTGTCGAGTCGTTCGTTGCGAAGGGACTGCCAATTGCAGAAGGCGACGATGGCTGTGAAATGGGCGACTATGAGTTTAACAACCATTTCTTTTTCAGTGCGGGTGTCGCCATCTGGACAAATATCGGTTTCCATGGCAGTGAATATCATCAATATTGAAAGTTTATGCAAAGAGGAATAAATTGTTAAAAGCTCAAAATGAAAGAATCGAGGCATTTATTCAAACTAGTTCCACTGCGGCTGTGCTGTGAAAGGCGCCTACAGGCAGATTGACAGGCTGATTTGGTGGTCATACGAGGTCTCTTGACAGGGATGATCCGCGGAAGAGGGGGTAGTGCCTTGGCAGCCCCGTCAAATGTATCCATATCTCCTCCCTGCTTCACAACATCCGAGCGAGTAATAAGACGATACTTTTCCTCGTCAATAGTACCGAGACTCGACTCAGCGACTTTTGCAGGTGCAAGGCCGTAGAACTCCTGAAAACTCATGATCAACGGTCTCCAACGATCAGGATCAAATCCTATTAGCGTACCCCTTCATCCTCAGATCATTCCGAACATGTGTTCTAAGAATCTTGACCCCAATGGCTATTAAAAGTCCCTTCCAATCTGGAACATCCTGCATCAAATCCATGCTATTCGTAAGCTCCGCTTCCATCTGCACAGGACACTCTGAGATTCTCGGTGGTTGCACGAGATCAGAAGGTTTTTGGGTGAGACCCGAAGCGGCGAACTTGTCTTTGCAGTGGGTGTAGCCGCGGTTTCTCTTGCCGGGGGGGACGGTAGGTGCTCCGGTGGTTTTGGCGATAGTGTGCCATGTCGGCGCTGGGGAGGTTGATGACGCAGTGTTTGGTGAGGAAGATGTTGAGGGTGGTTTGGGATCCTGAGGCCAGGCCGAGGAGGCAGCGGTGACCGAGCCACCATACTGAGGAGATTGGACCGATGTTGGCGGTGCCGTCTTCGTTGGAGGTGGTTATGAGGGCGACTGGAGTTCCCCAGTACATGATAGCGGGAGTGATGATGGAGTGCGTGCCTGTCATGTTGTCTGGTGTAAAACGATAATAAGTGCAAAAAAAGCTTTTATGAGAAACATTAGAGAATGGGAATAAAAGATATGAATTGTTTTACTGCACTGTCTCCTGTGCACATTTTTATTATATATATTTTGAAGTGAATACCAGTATCCATCTTGCTTTGGATGTAGCGAACTACACGACTATTTGAGTCTAAACGCGTTTGAACCAGGAACATCTGAAGCAATGCATTTAAGAAGCGGATTGTTTCTATCTATATGGCCAGTGGAGAGAGTGCTGATCAGGCTACATGGATTTGAGTCAGAGAGCCCCCCAGCCCTTCACGTATCCCGAAGGTCATGTCATTGACATTGCGTTCCTGAAAGAGATTCATAAGGTAATTCTTTCAAGCTCGAAGCAACAATCGAAATATTTCTATAACATACAAACCCAGATGCTGAGGTTGACCTACGTACGGAGTAGCCAATCGAGCCGCCCCTCGCGACAGGGATCGTCACTAGTGAGGGGCATCTTAGCGCTGTTCTCCCAGGAACAAGATCGTCTGTCGAGGGCTCCGATAAGGCTGACTCATTATCATCTGCTCCTGTCTCAAATCGTTCGATAGTGCTGACCACCAATTTCTTTTTGTTGAGAAACCCTCCAAATTTTTATCACAACCTCTCATCGAGGGCATCTTCAATGGACGCCCTCTACAGCAATTGGCGGTCTCTTCCGCTCTCACTATCCGTCCCGATAACAGCTTTTCTCATCATCGTCATCGCGACAATCACCAACGTCATCAAACAGCTCTGGTTCCCGAATCCTCACCGCCCTCCAGTCGTATTTCACATCTTTCCACTTATCGGCAGCACAGTCCAGTATGGAATCGATCCGTATAGATTCTTCTTCGATTGTCAGGCCAAGTATGGAGATTGTTTCACGTTTATCCTGCTGGGCAAGTCGACGACTGTTTTTCTGGGACCGAAGGGGAATGATTTTATCTTGAATGGGAAGCATGCGGATCTTAATGCTGAGGATGTGTATGGGAAGCTTACGACGCCTGTTTTTGGGAAGGAGGTTGTTTATGATTGCTCTAATGCGAGGTTCATGGATCAGAAGAGGGTAAGTTGACATCCACCATATAAAGAACGACATGCTAATGGTTCATCGGTAGCTTCTGAAACTTGGACTCACGACTGAGTCATTGCGATGCTACATCCCCAAATTCGTCAAAGAAGTCGAAGACTACATCGCCACGTCACCCTACTTCAAAGGAACAACCGGCATCGTCAACATCACCGAAGTAATGGCCGAGATCACAATCTACACCGCAGCAGGGTCCCTTCTCGGCAACGAAGTTCGCTCCATGTTCGACAGCACATTCGCAACGCTCTATCGCCATCTCGACGACGGTTTCCAGCCCATAAACTTCGTAATGCCCGGTCTTCCCCTACCACAGAACTTCCGACGCGATCACGCGAGAAAGGTCATGGAAGAATTATTCAGCGATATTATTCGCAAACGTCGTGAGATGGGGAATCAAGGTGATGAGACCGATATGGTTTGGACGCTTATGAACGCCAAGTATAAGGATGGTGAGGATCTGCCGGATCATCATGCGGCGAGAATGTTGATTGCTATTCTTATGGGAGGACAGCATAATACAGCTGCGAGTGGTGCTTGGCTACTTCTCAACCTTGCTCATAAACCACATCTTGTCAAAGAGTTGTATGATGAGCAGATTGAAGTTTTGGGATCGCCGCAAGAGCCGTTGACGTGGGAGAATTTGCAGAAATTGACGCTAAATGGCCAGGTCATCAAGGAGACTCTCCGTCTCCATAGTCCTATTCACTCAATCCTTCGACAGGTCAAGTCACCTATGCGAGTCCCCGGCACGGACTGGGTCATTCCACCATCGCATACACTCCTCGCTTCACCCGGTACACAAGCGCGATCTGAGGAGTTCTTCCCTCGGCCTATGGAATGGGATCCTCATCGGTGGGATAAGATCGAGTCTCTTGATGACGCTAAGAACGAGGAGACAGTTGACTATGGCTTTGGCATGATGAACAAGTCTGTTAGCAGTCCATATCTGCCTTTTGGAGCGGGGCGACATCGTTGCGTTGGGGAGAACTATGCGTATGCACAGCTTGGTGCTATTATTGCAACGTTTGTGAGATTGCTTCATATTGAGCAGCCTGATCCTAAGGCACCTCTTCCTGCGCCAGACTATTCGGTAAGCGCCCCTCCCGATGCCAAAGTGTTCTTACTAACCATTATTCCAGTCAATGTTTTCTCGACCTATGAACCCAGCTGTTATCCGATGGACTCGACGTAACACCGAGGCTGGTTAGAATAGAAGTTGGGAAGTGAGAGAGAGATGTTGCTTCTTGTAGCACAGTACAGCACAAATCAAGTCCTCACCTGTATGAGCGTATTCCATAACTGCTCCAACGTGGAGCTGTACCACGGACGGCAGTTGACCCTGCAGCAATAGTCTAGATAAAAAGAAAACACGGGCTTCATAAGCAAAAACATACAACAGCGGGTATTCGCTGGTCGTCACAGAGCCAACTACTAATCCGCCCCTCACTGGCTTGTCTATGGGAGAGCAGACGGGATCCCGAATTCTCCAGTGGGTATGATCGTATGTGACAGTGAACAGCCAAAAGCTCAGCTTTGAATGGGGGCCATAGGCAGCCATGAGTAAAAGATACCTGGACTTTCAGATCAGCCCAGCAAGATTCACAGGTACGATATGGACTGTCTTGGTAAGTCAATGTGATCGACCTTTGAGTGAACTAAGTGGAGCACCATATAATCACACGAGGGCAAAAATGTGATCATGCTGGGGATCGAACCCAGAATCTTCTGATTCGTAGTCAGACGCCTTGCCATTGGGCCACACGACCGTATCCAATTGTTGAGCGTCCAGCTTCACAACAGCGCCTCTCTGCGATGTTGGTTTCACTACGACGACGCTCTGTCTCCTGAAACGAGCAAATTATCACGGTAGTAGGTCAGCTTCATCATCCATTCAAGGGATTCAAAACCCATAAAGCCTGAAGAGAGTTTTACTGTGCAGTCTTGGTAGGGCACAATGATGTATGTATGTAGTACCGTATGGCGATGCAGTCAGCTGCACTAATGCAGGGCGCCGATAGCTTCACTGCTCACATCCTATCATAATCTCACTCTAAATACGTCTCAACAGTGTTCATGAAGCGGTGAATGTGCAAACTTCTATACTACTCGTTATTCCATTTCAGTAACTTTTCTCCCCGACTCTGCCGCCATCGATTCGTCGTCTCTATCAGCTCAGGACATCCTTGAAGTAGCCATCCCCATTTCCTTAGAAACCAAGGCGACGCCTCCCAGGAATCTGGCACGGATGAGTCTCCCCATACAATTAAACTTGGCTTCTCAACGTTCTCCCAGTTGATTTCCGAAATATCCTCACATAGCTCGCCGTCATCCAGTAACTCAGCATCCGCCGCCAGAATCACATTATCTCTGAACTTAGGAAAGGGAAATATGTCGAGCCATGGGTGATGCAACACCGTCTTTTGCACCTCTGTAGGTTCAAGTGCCCTTGGAGGGTTGTAACCTGCATTAAAAGGCCCATTGATGTTGAATGGTGATATAGCTTCCTCAATGCACATTAGCGCACGATCAAATCCCAATAGTGTAGCGTTATTAGCGACTGCTATTGTAACGTTGAGACTGATGAGAAGTGGAAGTTGCGATATTCGAGGGGCGTTCATAATATAGTCCATGTACGTTTTGCACGCAATGGCAAACACCCTTTCGCTCTTATCAGGTCTCTCGTAAACTTCGCATGTTTGACGGATGACTTCAAACATTGCATTTGGTGGACCTTGGAGAGCGAGTGCTATTGAAGGGGTGGACTCGGCGGGTAGGCCGGCTTGACCGACGATATTATAAGCAAGCCTGTTTTGTTCCTGTTGTTGGCGCTTTCTGAGATCTGCCAAGCGAATATTATGTAAGATACCTCCTCAGAGAGCAGACTAGAAGGGTGCACTCACATTGTGACCTCTTGTTCAGCCGGTTCTGCAGCTTTCGTCGTTGTGCAGTACTAGTAATCCCGGTCCAGTCCTCCCCAGGTTTCTGGACAAGGAGCTGCTGGGCCATTGGTTCAATGGCAATCTTTTGTGGATCTGACATGGTGTTGTATATGCCGGCTGCTGATAGATCTATGTATATGGGTGATTATGAGAGAATTATGTGATACCTTTTGAGAATTCATGGGATAAATCAGGAGAGAAAATCGTTGGATTCTGGAGGCGTCATCATGGCATGCACGTGAATCCCTCCATCGAAGCGGGAATGGCTAACTCCACTCTGTCAGCAGGTTGCATTAGTGCGTCTATGAAGGGTATAGTCTCATTCATTGAGCTCATCATTGGACGAGGCCAACAACCGGGGAAGTCGGACCGATGAGGGATTGCAGGAGCTTGGGGTTTGACGATATTATCAACTCGCATAAGTCCATCAAGTACAGAATGGAGAGTGGCAAATGGCGCTCAAAAAGTAGTTCGTAAGATTCAAACGGATAGTAAGCCAATATGTCTGGAAACCCCATTTCATCATAACTCATGCTCACCAACACCTTCAGGCTTCAATACGTCAAAATTTAGCAATCTCATAATTCCGCAACCACGCTGAAAACTATTTTCAACATGCCTCCTTACCGAATATCATGCCCTGTAAACTGCGATATCGCCTTCAACAAAGGCCAAATTGTTGAAAAGGTGGCCATAGTTACCGGAGGTCAGCGTCACCGAAATAAATAATCCGGTATAGGTTAGCTAACATCTCAGGCGCAAATGCCATTGGGGAGGCTTATGTACGGGTCCTACATAGCTCAGGGTATGCGCAATTCCACATGACTCTAGAAGTCGTGAATGGTAATATGTATCAGAGCCAAGGTTTTAATCGGCGATTAGAACGCCGACTCTGGCGAGAAACTAGCTTCCGAATTAACCGCTACAAAGTTCATTCGATGCGGTGCAACCATCTGGGAAGATCAAGTTCGCTTATTCAAAGAGACCGCCCAACTATCTTCTGGGAAGTTTCACTACGTGATAACCAATGCTGGGATGACGAAGAAAGACCAGACTTTCACTTTTGACGGTAAGAACTCTTTATCCACGGTACCTCAGCAGCTCGCTCACGCCCATTTGCCCAGGTAAAGACCAAGAACCTCAGAGGCCAGACTTGCAGATCATAGATGTGAACCTGAAGGGAGCGCTTTATACCGCTAAGCTAGCCATGCATTATTTCGTTTCCCAAAATGGCACTGAAGCCAATAAGGGCCAAGAAGATACGTGCTTGATCCTCATCAGTTCAGGAGCCGGTTTCCTCGACGTTCCCAGATCTCCCGAGTACAGCAGCATGAAGTGGGCGGTCCGCGGAATACTGCATGCTCTTAGAAGAACAGCATTTTACTATGGGAGCAGAGGGAATGTTATTGCACCATGGTAAATCCCTCTTCCTTCCTAAGCACATGAAATCCTTGACTAAGTCGTTCTGCAGGTACATCCGCACAGGTATTCTCTCCAAAGATCAATTCGACCAAGTTGAGACATCTGGCGTTGAGTTCGCAACGGCTGAAGATGCTGTTGAATGCGCGCTAAGGATCCTTTCTGATACCAGTGTCAATGGAAGGACGCTCTTCGTCTGCGCGCGGAAATGGGCTCCTCGTGGATAGATGGATCTTAATATTGGGGATTATCCTGAAGGTTTGATCAGGAGATACAAGAGGATCAAATGAGAAATGCCCCAGTTGACCTTGGGCTGTTCCCATGAGACGGCCTGCAGATGTACAAAAGTCTAGAACATCACAATCATCTTTCAGCCCAATGAGGGGTAACAGTAACATATTGGAAGTACCAAAGCCGGCTGAGCAATATCCCTCACTGGTTGGACAGCGCCAAAATGCAACCCTCTATCAGACGGTTGAGCTGAACACTAGCACCAAACTATTGGCCTTTGGCGCTTTTTAGTAAACTGCAGCTGGGCGTTTTGCCGTGTCTTGGAACTGCGGCTGAGAATCGCCTTATCGAGCCTTGTGCGAACCAGAATGATAAGAACGCCTTGAAGTACCCGATCATGGCACGTTCTAGAGCGTGTCCTTCGATCTCGAGTCTTGATTTCTACTGCAGCTGAGTTCTACATGGATCTCATCATGGACGACGATTTATGTGCAAAGTGTGAAGAAAAACCGGGCGATGTCCGCTGCTCCTGCGGTGAACGGTTTTGCGAATACTGCTTTTCCAAGAAACATTTACCGCGCAATCAAACCCATAAACGCGGTGGTTCGAAGAAAACCGAGACCAAATGGAATAAGATCAAGGGAGTAGTTTCTAACATCGCGAGTTCGTTTTCTCCTGCCTCGCAGTTCCAGAGAGATGAGACCACTAAATGGTTTGGTCTACATATCTCGTCACCCCCTGGACGCAAGGATCGTATCGCGACGTTGGTTGAGACCACACGATTCTCGAGCCTTTTGGAGGAGTCGCTTCATTTCCATAAGGGCAGCCCTAAGCGACAATATCCCAGTATTTGCTCGTTTGTTGGTGATACCGGTGCAGGAAAGTCTACATTGAGTATGTTCTGCTTTTTTCCACCTCGTTTACATGGTAGGCTGATAATAAAATACAGTCCGAAGTCTGATCTTTGACTCCGAGCGGGCATTGGATTTTGATCCTCCTGATGCCCCAGTTCCTGGAGCTCAGACTGGATCTTCTGCCATTAGATCGACTACCGGAGAGGTCAATCTTTACCTTGACCCCTCGACCTTTGGCACTGTTGCGCCAATGTTCTATGCAGACTGCGAAGGCCTTCTTGGGACTGAGCCTCTTGCAGCAGAGCATCAGACTGAGTGGGCAAGGTACGGACAACGCTACCTCGTTGAATCCAAGGATGGCAAGCCAGTGGATCGACGAACGGCCGTCAAGACAATTTATCCTCGCTTTCTGTACATCTTCAGCGACGTCATCTGCTATGTCACCAGAAATCACAGAGCGTGAGCTGAATCTGCCTTGCGGCTTTTGGACTGGAGCAAGGTTGGTGTACAAAACACCATCAATCAGCACGCACTACCTGCCCTGATCATCGTTCTTAACGGGCCTACTTTGGAGAACGAGGCATGGCTCGGGGATGACCATGAAGTTGTCACGGATGCTTTCTTCCAAGCCATCGAGAAAGAAATAAACGAGACAACTGAGTTTCGAGAACTTGCTCAAAAGGCTCGTACCTTTAATCAACCAGAAAAACGGCGTTTTATGCTAACCTATTCCTAGCATGGAGACAAGACAATGACTGTTTGCAAGGAGCTTCTCTAGTGTCTACGTTCACTATATTCCACTTGAAGGCTTCGGATCTCTCGGAACTAGTCTGGAAATCATCAATCAGACCAACCGCTTGGCAAAGCGAGTCAGGAGAGATTCAAAGCGCGTTCAGGCCCAGAGAGCCGAATCATGGACCCGTTTTGACACCACGCAGATGTCTTAGGTGGTGCATTACGCATTCGCCCATCTCGCATCAGGAAGTCCAGAACCATTCGACTTCGGCCAGTGCCGACGGCAGATATCCGTTCCGGACACAACGGAGGGTCACTTCTCTGAGTTCCTTGGATTGTCGCTTAAGAATAAGATGGAGGCGCGGTTCGATGACACGGCTGCTGTCATCGCCACGAGCTTGTTGAGGAACTCGTTGAGTGCGAATAAAGATGGTACGTAGCTCTAGCTTAATAGGTCCATTCTCCGTTTTTCAATGACTCACATTCCCTTTTGTCGTATCAGATATCGTGCTCCTGCCCTCAGTCGTCTTTGACAAAGACACCCAAGCTATCTGCACACGAGCCATCGGTCAGTTCCTGGATAGTAAATCGCCATGCGCATACATTGACCCCGACTCTGGCGAGAAATGCGTAAACACAAAGTCGGGCCATCGGATAGGCCATCAAAGCGCGTCAGGCGATCTTTTGCATGACGGTAACTTTGTAGTCGGCGATTTTAATTCTACAAAGTTTCTGCTTGCGGTCGAGTCAGCACTTCACGCCACCATGCGAGCGATCAACTCAGGCGGCCCCTCCAATCATTGTGACTGGCGACGTCTTGCAGCCGCTCATCATCGTCGGAACATTGACGCCCTGAGGCGGCGAGGTGGCTATCCGGCATTCCATGTCGAGGACCGTCGATTCCCTTTTGGCGACAACACCAAGAAAAAACCGCTAGAACTTGCAATGTCGTTCTTATCTATCTATACGGGCGCTTGGCATCGTGAAGCCGAACAAAATACAGCATTTTGTCTCGGTTGTCTGTTTGGAAGACCGGAATATCGTCTTCCCTGCGAACATGTCATCTGCGAAACATGCGCGCAAGATTTCGATGACACGGCTGTGGATAAGCGATATCCAGGCCGGGTTATGCATAAACGCTGCATAGTTTGTGATAGTTCATCGTCTGAAAAATGGCCGTTCGTGACTACCATCAAACCGCCACTTTGCGGCCTTAGGGTTCTGTCGCTTGATGGAGGAGGCGTCCGGGGTATCGTTGAATTAACGGTCCTGAACCGCTTGGAGAAGGAGATCGGGCTTGGTATTCCGATTGGGAGTTTCTTCGATCTTATTGTTGGTACAAGTGCAGGTAAGCTTCTCGAATTGGACCACAAAGCTATGTAGAGCATCTGCCTGACTCTGCCACAGGTGGCATCATCGCACTTGGTATAGGTGTACAAGGAAGAAGTGCTACTGAGTGCACAAGTCTGTTCCGAGACATATGCAAAGAGGGCTTTGAGGCCAAATTACTCACCAAGTCTCGATTCTTTGGTTGGGCCGCCCGATGGTTCAGCAGTTCGATATACAAGACGGATGTTTTAGAGACAGCTCTCCAGAATGCATTTCGGAACAAAGATCCAAAGTGCGTCTATGGTTTGAACAGCTCATGCCGAGTTGCGGTCACGACAACAGCTAAAGAAGACTATCACCTGATCGCCAATTACAACACAGGTGGTAAAGATCGCTACCTTGACTCAACACTTCCGCTCTGGAAAGCGTAAGAGATGTTCATCCCATTCCTGGGGCTCGGCTAACCAAGTATCTTAGTGCACGCTGTACTTCGGCTGCTCCTATGTACTTCGAACATGTCTCTCACGCTGGACATGAATGTCGCGACGGCGGCCTGAAAGAGAACAATCCCATTCAAGTAGCTCTCAACGAGTCACGAAAAATATGGGAAGATCCTACTTACGACGTGATCCTATCTATCGGATCAGGACAAGCTAGGTGTCCAGCACCTAAGCCTGTCTCAACCGCCATCATACCCGAGTGGCTTGCTCATCTCTTCTCAACCCTTGTAAGCACCATGAATGGAGAGGATGCATGGAACAAGTTTCGCTCCAGCCAGGATAAACGCATAATAGACCGTGCTTCGAGATTCAACTTGAGGTTCGACGGGAGCACTGAGCCGGCGCTCGACGATGTAAATGCTATTGCGAGCATGGAAACAGCGGCGAAGAAGGCAACATTCTATGAAAGGCCTTCTATCTCACCCTTCTCAGCAACTTCTGGCATTATTCAAGGGGACGCACTTCATCGCATGGCTGACAAACTTCGAGCAAGCCTCTACTTCTTTGACCTCGGGAGTATCACGAAACACGGTACTGTTACAGTAATTTACGGTTGGATCTGCTGCCGTTTGATGCCGAATGACCAGGGCTTTAAGGAGCTCCTATCTCGCACCTTGAAATTCCTTGTCAGAGGAAAGGTGTACGAGTTCAAGGGAGCTCCGGTTGATCAACCACTGCGATTTGCAGTTGAGTTTCAGCACCAGCATCTTGATGAGCCGATTCGCATCGATGTGAACTTTGGGGCCACGCATTCAACGACAATTAGCGGCTTCCCACTGACCTTAAAGGTGAGCGATACGCTTGAACTATACAATTGTGTCATTAAAACCCAACCTAGACTTTATTCGCCGATGCGGAACATCAAGCGACTTCTTCAGCGTCAGTGCCACTGGCAGAATCCGCAAGCAATACAAACAGATGTAATCCAACTGCTGGAGCGAAAACAGGCAAGTTATTTCAACTGCGAGTTGCACAACGCTTTTCAGACCGTATCGTGTCTAACGTGCCGTCTTAGAGCATTTAGATCAAAGCACATGTTTAGAGCAAACATTAGTAACTGACCTGTCAGCTAACACCCATGTCACGAGAGTAGTGCCATCCCCACAGACCGCTACAGTAATGCAGCCGAAATCGACAGAAACCAATCCTAACACCTTGGAGAATTTGGTTTCAGCTGCAAAGAAAAATGATTCAGTGAAGCTGATGGAGCTACTTGACCAAAGGGTCCCCATCGATGGCAAGGATGGCGGCTGGACTGCCCTTGGATACGCGGCCTACAACGGGCATTTGGACACCATCCGTGTCCTTCTCCTTCGCGGCGCTGATATGGATATTCGAATGGATGTTGGATTCGGCGTTCTTCCTGGTGATGGTAGTGCTATTAACTGGGCAGCCTGTGGCGGCTACCTCGACGTCGTCAAGATACTCTTGGACAAAGGAGCCAAGTCGAATATCTGCGCGAAGAAACCAGTGTTCCTTGGCACTGGAGGAACGCCTGTTACTATGGCGGCAGGGAAAGGCCACCTCGAAGTCGTTCGGTATCTCCTTGAGAATGGCTGTGATGACGATTCTGCAGATGGTATTCCGGGTTGGGATGCCTTCATCGTTGCATGCGAAAGAGGAAGACTCAACATCATCAAATACTTTGTCGAGGAAAGGGACATCAATGTTGACAGAAATGGCAGCAATGGCGTCACGCCTCTGATTACAGCAGCTCAGAGTCAGCAGACCGCTATCATGGAGTACTTTGTCAAGCGCGGGGCGCACATAGACGCGACTGACAATGATGGAAGCACGGCGTTGTTTCATGCTGTGACTAAGAAGAGAGTTGGCGCGGTAGAGTGGCTGGTGAAACAGGGTGCAGACGTGAGGAAGCAGAATAACAAGGGAATCTCGCCGTTGAAGCTGGCAAAGGAGGAGTTGCTGAAGAACCAGGACGACAGGAATGTGTCGGCTGTGGTTAAGCGGCTTGAGTCCCCGATAAATGTTACATTCCACACAAAGGCCTAGAACACGTAAGGAGTCGATTCCCGGGCTGGTCATCCACGGGGCTCAGAGGCCTGTCGAGCAACTCATCTATACCAAGGCTGTGGTAGATATCTTATCTACGGATATTACATATGACGGGAGAGAGGCGCTTCTCCAGTTTGTGTGAGGTTAAGTTGCTACGAGTAAGTCAATCACCTAATTGTCCATCGCTGGTGATATTCGAGTAAATTATAGCACTCTCATGTATTCTCAACTCCGGTTTATAAAACAGCCAATCTACAGAACAATTCTCTAAACTATAACTCCAGCAAATAGCAGAAACAAGTGAAAGAACTTGCGATGTAATGAAACCTGCCTTAGTAGTTCTTGATCAACGTCAACAGGGCTTTCTTCTCCATATAAACAGAGAGATCATGCCCAGTGAGTACCTTGCTAGGATCACTATACGCCTTAGTCTGCAGGATGATATTCTGGTTGTCTAGTAACTGGTCGGTAAGCCATAGCGTCATGATGATAGGGGACCGTTCACTTACGTTGAGGGCACCCAAGAGCCTCGAGGCTCGCACAGATTTGCTTGAGATCGAAAACGGTAGCCATCTAGACCAGAAGTGTTAGCTCAATGCCTCTAGTGAGGAAAAAGATACGAAGGCCAAGGTTTCGACATACCTTTGTAGATGTTGTTAGTAACGAATGCCGTTGATGATATGTGGAAAACAGTTGGCGAGAATAACTAAAGCAACGAGGAACGAGGAACCAGGAGACAATTATACTACAATGCTCTTTATAGACATTATCAGCAGGGATATTTCAGTCTCTCATTCCCTTGTTCAACCTCATTTTCCTAGTTAGACCTCGTTTCTCAAAGACATCACCAACAAAGACTATAGCTTAGGCAAAGACATAATCCAAGAATAGAACAACATCACAAAGGGCAGCGCTTCAGAAACAAACGAAAGTCCAATAAAGAAGGAGCTGGCGGGCGAACATCAGCAATGAGCTACTTTGTTGACATCTTCTCATTGTTCACCCTGTTAACTGACTGTAGTCATTGGTGCGACAGCAACTGAATATACTACGGCAAAGTCCAGCGCGGCTCACGAGTACAGACGCCTGGCACCCAGAGACAGGATTTAGGATACAGAACCTAACCGACATAAAGATTTTGGAACGTTAGAAGATCCTTTGATGAGTTTATTATGGCATCCTAATATCAGTCTAGAGTTCTCCTAATTTACCTAAGTCGTTTTCTTATTCAGGATGTATCCCGATTTTAGACAAAAGAGCAATCACTTGTTCTTCCGTCGCTTATTCTCTCTATCCATTTTCTTGAAGAAATCGTTCTTTTCGCCCTTTTTCCTCTTCAGACCCTTGTTAGCAGAAACATTCCGTTCAATATACGCCATGTCCTGTACGCCACTAAGTTGGTCGAGATAGCCCGCGACGCGCCTCACCGTATTCTTTCCCTTGCCTTTTCCACCCTTTCCACCACTCTTCTCCCCACCCCAGAGGTCATCCGCAGCAAACTCATCGTCAACGGAAGTTTCGTTGTCTACCAACGTGCCCTGAAGTAACTCTCGTTGTTCAACCGCAGTAGAGAATGCGAGATCAGGCGTTTTTTCGATACCATCTAGCTTGGTGATGACTTTGAACGCGTAGCCTTGATCAATGAGAAAGGCTTGCCGTTTTGACGCAAAGTGCATTTCGGACGTGTCCTTGGAGACGAGGGAGTAGAAGAATGCGTTGAAACCCTCGTCGTTTCGTCGTTTTGCTCGCAAGATGCGGCCGAGGCGCTGTGCCTCTTGACGGCGAGAGCCGAATTGTGAGGATATCTGGATGAGGCACGTTGCTTCTGGGAGATCAAGCGATGTATCGCCAATTTTTGAGAGGAATAGCGTATTCACTTCGGGGTTGTGACGGAAATGGTCAAGAACCCTGAGCCGCTCCTCTTGGCTTGTTCCCCCGTAAATAAGGTACCTCTTCAGCTTGTACGCATATAGCTTGAGGGAGTAGAGCTCGTCTGAGAAAACGATGATCTTGTCCCCGCGCGCTTCGTGATAGTTGATAAGAAATTGGCAAGCTTGGAATTTGGAGGGATTGATAGCGGCTAGCGTCCGCTTCATGCGAGACGAAACCTGCAGGTACTGTTCGTAAAAGACCGTCGGCATAGAACACCAGACCTCAGCGCATTGCACCTTTGCGATATGGCCCTGCTGCGACAGTTCCATCCAATTCGCCTCGTAAAGCTTAGGCCCGATCAGAAAATTGAGATGATCGATCTTATCATCCTCGCGAAGCAACGTAGCTGTGAGTCCAAGCTTAGAGTGCGTTTTAATTGACGAGATAACTCGTCGAAACATATTCGCCGGAACAACATGTACCTCATCAAGAAGCATCAATCCCCATTCCCGCCCCGCCAGGAAATCCATCATCTTTTTTGAGTCATGCGCACGCTCCCGACTATTCGTAACCATTGAATACGTCGTCACAATAACGCCAGTGCTTCCAGAGAACTTCTCCTTGGTGTCGGATGTGAAGGTTGTGATGTCTTCAGGGCTAATGTTTGACCATTTGAGAAACTCATTGCGCCATTGCACAGCAGAAACTGAGCTTGTGCAGAGAACAATAACGCCTTTTCGGATGGTGCATGCTGCTGTGATGCCGACGAGGGTTTTGCCTGCGCCGCAGGGGAGAACGATGATGCCGCTTTTGGCGCGACCGTTGCCGAACATTTTGCTGAGACTCTTTTCTTGGTAGGGTCGAATGTGGGTGTTTGGGCGCAGATCGATGTCCAAGTCGGGGTTGATGCTGTCACAGCGAAAGTCGTATTCTTCTAGGATGGGGTAGGACAGGTCCAGGCAGCGCTTTTGGACGCTTTCAACGGCGCTGTCGGGAACCTCGAAGGCATGGAATACTTCTTTCTCGTCATCGTTGTCCTCATCATCCAGAATGGCGTCAATCTGACCCGATTCTGAAGTGTCTTTGTTCGTGCTTTGTGGGAGGTCGGCTTGCTGAGCCCCCGCGGCGTTCTTTGTTCCTGGGATGACCAAGCCACCCAACGCTGGCGCGCGCGTCGTCGTAATCTCATCAGAGCTATTAACTCGAAGGGGCCCGATGATGCTGTCTTTGAGTAAAGTCTGAAGGACATCTGCGTCGCTGCTTTCGACGAAGTATTTGTTGCTCTTCAAAACCAACTTGACCTTTCCATAGCTCTTGGTGCACGATCTGATGAACTCTTTGATAGTCTGCGGAAGCTCTGTTTTAAGGAACTTATCAAGGGTGCTGATGATGTCTTCACCGTTCAAACCAACAGAGACAGCAGCATAGAGACTATGCGGCGTGATCTTGTACTCATGGAGAAAAGCAGCTCTGGATTGAGGCTCCGCGATCGTAACAAGAAAGTCAGTTGCTAAGTCCGCCAGAGGGTGAAAGCGTTCAAGAATGATGTACCCTTTATCGGGATCAATCCATAATGGGCGGTTGGCGCTATCGGGGTTGGGCGCAAGATACGAGAAATCACGCTTGATAATATGACTTAAGTCGATAGTAGCTTTCTTCCCTTTTGGCTTCAGCGACATTATGATGTTGTAGAAGAAGAGAAAAGCTATGAGGGGATTGAAAGAGGTGAGATTGAGCTTTAGGCAGCTGACGCAGAGAACAAAGAACACAGCGGGTGAACACGGATGACTAACGGTCACCTTTCACGTGAAGTGATAGACCAACTCAATAGTGACAGGATGGCAACAAAAGGAGATGTGACCGTTCTGCATTGTGACAAGTCATTGTTTTCTACCTTGCTTTCTCGCGGTCCAAACGATAAACTTGCACAGCTCGCGTAAAGCTAAGAGGGCATGTAACCTTTATACCAGGAAATACAAGTTCAACATTGACTGGAAGTTAAAATATCTAATGAAATATCACAATAAATACAGTTACAACCAGGAACACCAATGTTCAGCACCTTAAATAGCAAAGTATTTGTATCTCGAGCCCGGTTATTACATCTAGTGTCATGGCAGGCAAGGAGCTTACCCGGCACTAAGCCAATTCCCCCAGGATTTACCATCAATCTCGCGAAGCTCTATGTCTACGCCGGTGCACAGGATCTGACTAACTAATCTGTCAGTGAAAGGGGTCTCAATTTGCTATATAAAGCGTTTCGGATTAGGGATGTCTAATAGAAAGTAAACTATGCGGTATAACCCAAATCAGAGAAAGACTGGCAGAAGGCTCCAAGCCTGATATTCTTTTAATAGCTGAATTCACCACCTAGAAAATCCTTGCTATTGTTTGCTGGTGACGTGGATCCCTCGCTGGCAATTGAAACGACATTATTTGGCGAAATGCATCGCAGGGACCTGCATGAGCCTGGCTGACAGTTCCGTTACAAGCATATCATTTCCGAAGCTGGTTGGTGTTTCATGCTTAACTTGATCATTCTCTCAATAGCATCTTGAACTATTGGCAATTGCCTCCTGCCAAGCCGTTATTCAGCGCCAGGTACAGCTGCAACAATGAGCTGATGATTACTCCGTAGACAGCTGGATTCAAAGGAGATAAATAGACAGTAAATGCCTTTGCTCAAATTTGCCTCTTGCAACGTCTCGGTATTCACATTCTCTCAAACCACGCTGCAATCCCTGCAGTCGTATCCACTCGTTTAAATTTTATTTTCCGTTGTTAACCCAGACTTTGATGATTCCGCCAGCGGCTATGCACCCTGGACTGGCGACGCCGTCATAGTCCAGGACGACCCTGAAGCTGGCAGTCAGGCTGTGTACGCTACTCTACGTCATGTTTTCTGTTACATTGTTTGCTAATATATTCTGCACCAGGGCCATGATTTACAACAACGGTCAGAGCAACAACAGAGGCTACATGAAACAGACCCTGGCGAATCTGAACGGCGACTACGAATTCTCCTACTATTACCGGGTTACTGTTACCAGGACTGGTCTCTCCTCTACATGTGATCTCCAGGTCAAGATGGGGGAGGATACGACCGTTCCCAGCAACATAGACTTGGTCGTTGGCGATTGGAAGTCAGGTAGCGTGTCTTGGTCTAGTGCAGGCGAGACTGTCGCGCAGGCCGACGTGGAGCTCGCCATAACCTGTAGAGGAGATTACGGCAGAATCCAAATCAATCTCGACAGCTTTGCATTCACGCGAGTTTGCAGCACCTAGGGCTTTCTGGAAATTATTAGGATATCACTTTAGGCATCCAAAGACTTTCAAGACTTAACTTCTTATGTTTTATACTTAGATAACATTATTAGATCCGACATATTATAATCAGAAAAGAATTCACTGGAGTGGATCCTAGACCATGCCAATCTAACAGCCTTGCGTGCTGACTTACTCCCGTTAATTTAAGTGCAAAACGAAGATGGGATATCTGTGGAGACCCGTTTCGCTTTCATTGACATACTGGCACTTGTTACAAAGACTGCATCTCTTTCAGATTCAATTTAATTTGGTGGCTATTTATGATATGAGAGATGCGATATTTGGTAGGTAGAACTTGTGTTGGTCCCTAGATCCCGAACCATACCCTCCAACAATGCATACTTCATATTAGCCAAGCCAGCCAATCTACTTGTTACTCTTGGAAGACCAGATGGGAGTCGCGCCACCGTCCTTGTACAGAACAAGATTTCCGTCATCCTGGACAGAGACAAAGGTCTTGTTGTCGCCAGTAGGGGCAGCAGTGTTGGTGTGCCAAGTGGCCTTGCCATTCTTGTCACTACGGAAAAGCAACCGTTAGTTACCTCCTCAAAGAATGCTTGATAGAGAAGAACTGGACTTACTAGATGCAGAAGTTACCATCACCCTGCATGATGGCACCCTTTGCGTTGCTGATCTGCTGGTCGGTGCTCTGCCAGGCGCAGCGGTTGTTGTAGTAGATGGCGAGCTTGCCGTCGTCTTGCATGCGGAGCTCGACGGAGCGATCTTTGCTGAAGATGCTCATGCCGACCATGAGCCAGTCGCCGTTCTCGAGAGTGCCGTAACCCATTGTGAGTGATTTGTGTTGGGGAGTTGTTTCAGAAAGAATTGATGAGTGAAAATGTGTTGATGTGAGCTGAGAGTTTATGTTCAGGATGAGCGGGAGTGAGGGCTTCTTATAGACAAAGGGTCTTTCGGGTGACATTGGAAAACCAGAGACAGAGAGAGTACCTTGTAGATCAGCCTACGCGTACAGCTGTTCTTCTGTCTCACAACTAATATCCACAGATTATCCCCGATGTCCAATCATCTTCAGAATGAAGGTCTCATATCCCCGTGCATCATGTAGTTGAACGTAATCGTCACATTTTATAGGATACTGGCATGATTTGCTTCCCTCCGGATTATCGGCACATCAAGTTCCAATCACTCACTGAGACACGGTACGACGACGATCAAGTGGTAAATGAAACTTTCGAGTTGCTCTCTGAGAGAAGAGAAATCGTATGCATCATGCCATTGGGCGGACTGCTGATCGGGCTGTCGGTCGGGGTTACACAATCGCTCGAAGAGTCCGGGGAAGACCTTACTACACCATGTCTCTTCTTTCACTTATCTAGGCTCCAGGAATGTTCATTCATGTATTTGCCTTTACCTTCATGTTATAGGGCAAAGCACTTATTGATGAATCGAATATTGCTATCGAGGACTAGGTTGGAGCCGGAAAACATATTATTTTCTCTCCCAACAGCCCGTCAACGGAGAAGCGGGGTTTGAAGAGATCTCAATTATGACAGGTTTCGCTGTGCCTGGTTACACGGTCTGTATGTCTCACCTAAAAGAGAAGCGGCCCGTCCGAACCCCTCTCTTCTGTCTGAGATTCAGCCCGCCACAGAACTTCCCGTGTCTCAGTACTCGGCCTTTTTTTGTTCAGAAAATAGCGACGTCATTCATGCTTGGCCATTATGCAGCCAGAAACCAGATTTCTTGTTTTAATAGGCTTCTTAACTGCCAATGCTTCGTTCACCTGTGACTCCCAGTTTATGGCCATTCTCAGTTGTGAATCGTTCGCGGAAGAATATAGTGCCCTACCTTTGTTAGAAACCGTTGTCGTCAAATCATACTGGTTCCCAAGCCATAAATTCCATTGTCAAGCTCACAGCTCGACAAGGCGGAGTAATAAGACATGCAGCACAAACAAGGGGCCGCCGATGCATCTCTGAGGCGCAATTGCCCGGTACCTGTCAACTTATGACAACAAGTACTGCCTAAGAGAGAGTTGTCGGACGGTCGGAGTGAAGCCCCGTCCCGTCCCATCTTGCAGCCGCAGATCTATCTTTTTAGTCTCGATGCATATTGCGGTGAAGATCGCCGCCACCACTGACAGAATATAACCTGGCCATCCGGGTATTGGCGGCGCTAAGAGACACGGTTCGTGCTTAGCATGTGAAGTTGTCTTGCTCGATGTCATGACTCATGATCGGGCTGCAATTGAATTAAAGCCGCTGGCAGCCGAGTGATATGGGCCTACGGCTGCAAGCATTGTTCTCGTACTGACACCTCATCGGGTGATTCGCCTTCTTACTTTGATCTACACTTGAGAGAGTTCCGTGGCCGCTTGAGCGGTGTGCAACATTGTCACAGCTGCTCGAGGACAGGTTCCACGAGACCCCGCAATGCACAACTGCTTGCTCTGGATTGAGACAAACAGGGAGGAAAATACAGTATGACATGGAATGTCCCACCTAATCGATACCCAGACGGGAGCCTTCCACAGAGTTCCAACGGTTTCTTTCCTGCAGTATTCAGTACACTGATTACCACGAAAGGTTGCGAGACATGTGATGCATTTGGCTCATTGGATTCCTCAAGGGAAGAACGTCGATTGAGTCGTAGGATCCAAGCACCGTTTTTCTATAATGTAAAGGCCGCAGTCACTTACCATAGATCTACTGTATCATTTGTAGCAAAGCTTCTCTCCTCAGAATAGTGCACATTATAAGATATTCAAGCATAATGCATAATTAACAACTAACTTAACCGGCTAAGTAATGAAGTCTCCTCTAGCCCAAACGAACCTTCTTACTGTTGGGAAGTCTCTCATATGGGATCATTTCATCAACAAAGGCCTTTGCCTTCCCATCATTAGCCCAATCCCAGTTATCCATGTAACTAAAGCATATGTAATTAGCAGCCATCAAAGACACAGCCTGAGACTAGCAAAGTGACTTACCACATTAATGCGAAAAGGGCATATGACTCGGCCGTAAATGTGGCTTTGCTTGGGCCACAATTTCCTGCGTTGGCACCCTCGTGAGAGCGCGCCAAGTTGGAAACCCACATAAAGTTGTCTGTTGTAAATTTTATGGTCAACAACTATCATTTCCTGCGCCAGACCATAGAAGATAAAAATGCAGAGAAGAACTCACATGTAAGATATTTCTTGAGGTCCTTCAGAGATGCATCAGTGGTGCGTTTGCCATCGGGCTTTTGCCAGACGAGGGCTCCCTCCTTTCCCACAGCTTGTTGATCAGGGACTAGATACGTAGCATATTAGCATCCGCACACAATTAAAAAAATTACAATAGGCGTACTATTACGGTTCTCAGGTCCACCATTCCCATCACCGCCAAACCAATGGGCAAGCTCATGGACCATGACTCGAGAAAGGCTAGTAGCCGAGTAAGTATCCAACATATCGTCCTTCTGGACGCTCTCTTTAGCATCAACAGCAGACTTTGTACTAGCCACTGGGTCTTGAAATGATGGAGGACAAAAGATGATGAAGTCGTTTCTCGTAAGGGTGACGGCGAACACGCCTGGTCTGCAGAGTCCTGTGTCGGGCTGCTTGACGCCATTTACCAGGTATCGCTTTTTGTAGACCCAAGCTCCTGCTTTTGAATCCGCCATCTCCTTGGGTCTGGACTCGCGAAGGGGTCGTCCTGCTGGATCGTGGGGATCTTTGTCGTCTCTTCCGACCCAGACGAATTTACTTTCGTCGCATAGAAGAAGGGGTTTGAGTCCGCCGTAGCCGTTGGCTGGAATCATCTCGTCGCTGTGAAGGGTCTTGACCATGCGATCATTAACATCTTCCGACCAATCAGTAAAGCCATAGATGTGGCGACGACGTTGACTTACATCTAACATTCGAGTAATGCTCCTCGTTAGGATCATGGCCATCTTTACTGGGCACAAAAGCCAAACATGTTGGTCGCAGCTCTCGCCATGCGGTCCCAATTGGTTCGCATATTTGAGACAAAGTCTGGACGCGCGCCTTTGAGTTTCTCAAGGTCTTCTTGAGCCTTGGCTGCCAGGACCTCGGCGTCACTGTATGCTTTTTCGAAGGCACCCTTACGTTCAGGTGTTTGGCAAGAGTCATCGAGGTCCCACACGTTCATGTCTGCGGCTAAGCTGAGCCCAGCGAGGGCCACGATAGGCAAAAAGACCTTCATGGCGAGGGATGAATAGGCCGGGAACAAACAGTAGAAAGTAGTAAAGAGAATGACAGGTATCAAGAAAGGATAAAAAGAGGAATTACCCAATACTAGAGATATAAGGCCCCAAGGCTATGCTACAGTGTCCGAGATTAACAAATAAAGAAGGGACATATTATTCTATGCTCTTTGGGTAGGGAAGTTGCTTGTCGGTAAATCACAGGGATGCCAAAATATTCTCGATCAAGCAATGTTCCCGTCTAAGCCTTGCAAAAAGGCACAGATAATCCTTCAATGTCACTGTAATTGACTCTCACTCTGACCTAAGAAACCCGTTTAATTCGAGATTCTCGTATCGGTCCTACTGAGGGCTTTAATTTATGGCACGAAAATTGCCGTAAACAGATCCAGCGTTACAGATAGATATGGATCCGTAGGGCTATACCGAGGCTGTGCGGCTCGGACCTAGAAATCTACAGGTACTAGATCTGTTTCTGATTGGCCCTCTTACGGCTTGTCATCAACTTTGTAGTCTCTGATTGGTCCGTCTATGAGAAATGCCTCGAAATGCTCCATCGGATTATTCTTAGAGCAAGCATTTGACGCTAGGACGACCACAGTTGAGGAAAAGCTTACTTTTAATTTTAACATGTAAGCAAGCTCATGCATTCAAATCCTTCTGCACGGAATCCCGCTGTGGGCGGGAGATAAACTCCCGTGAGGCAGAAGATTGAGTATCAAATGGAATTGAGATGCCTAAATGGGTTGTACTTCCGAAATAAGCGCCACAATTGGTGCATAGTGCTCCGTCGGCTGTGCAGATCCTACGGCTTACTTGTTTGCCCTGCCCTGAGTTTGGACAATTTTGGATAAGGCAGTCTATCTAATGCAAGGGGAGATTCTATCCACCAATAATTACAACACCAGCAGATCTTCCAAGTCATCTGTTCCGAAGTTTACATATCATAATACTCAAGCTCAAGCTGCCAAATCATATCAGGCTTGACTTTGCATCAAACTCTTCTTCTATCTATCCTTTCGGCCGTTCGTGGTTCATCGTCTTCTTGTATTTCGTTATCGACATAACCGCCAACGTGACGGTACCTTGGAAGGTCAGCGCCATTGCAGCACTCTGGCTAGGTGCTACAGCCGTCGGTGCACACCTTTAACAAGAAACTTCGTCTGGTGCAGCCGTGTTCACGCACCCAGTATATCCTAGAGTGCTTGTTCCAAGACAGGAACAAGAGATCCCGGCTGATGACCGAAATCCTCCTCCTCCCATCGTCCCCAATCCTCAGCCAAACCAGCCTGCAGACCCAAACACGCCTGTCCCTGCTCCTGGGCCAGAGACAACAGCTGAGCCCAACAACCCTCCCCCTCCAGCTACGACAACAGCGGCACCCGCGCCGCAAGTGCCAGAGATTACAACCGAGCCGGAAAACCCACCAGCTCCCATCACTACTGAGACGCCTGATGAGCCAGAGGATCCAAAAACAACTGATGGCGCTCCTGTACCGGTGCCAGTCCCAGTACCAGTTCCCAACAAACCAGATGATCCTAAGAAACCGGATGATCCCAAGAACCCCGACGACCCTAAGAATCCGGATCTTCCAGATATCCCTGACGTCCCTAAAATCCCAGACGTTCCTAAGATTCCTGATGCCCCCAAGGTTCCTGACACTCCCGACGATCCCAAACAACCTGATAACCCTCAAGATCCCTAGGACCCCGAAAATCCTGACGATCCCAAGAATCCCGATGACCCTAAAGACCCGAAGGATCCCGAAAACCCAGAACCCAAAGACCCAGAGAACCCCGATCCCAAGGATCCAGCGAATCCTGATCCAAGGACCCTCAAGATCCTCAAGATCCCAATGAACCCTATGATTGTGAGAAAAAGGATCCAGCCCCATGCACGAAGACCGTTTCCTTCTACTCAGAAAGCGATACATACACCAGGCAAGTCTACGGCCCCGAACCCTTCTCCCTTGCATATCCTAACAGCAAAGCTGCAGTACTGTCTACGTAACATGCCCTGTGCCTATCGACTGCCCCGCCAAACAAACCCCCACCATCACCACGAGCATCTTCCCCGAGGAGTCCGTCCTCTTCGGCGAAGTACCAGCCGACAACGAGGCTATTTCTACAATGGAAGCTATCGAAGAGGACACCTCTCGGAACTTCCAGCAGGTCTTTGATGATGAGAACATCTCTATCAACGATGCTCAGCACCCAGATGTTCAATGTCAACAACAGAGTAGCGACGATGTTCCTCGCGACTGTTTCATGTCCATCTACTCCAAGTTCTGCGCCGATGTTAATGGCCATGAGGGCGATGAGCTGAGCAAGAACCTCACTGGCGCTGATGCTGAAAGCGGATCTCAAGAGAAGCGTGCGTCGCTTGATCTGAGACGACATATGCTCCGAGAACGAGCTGAGTCTTGTGATGGCTGGGTGTTCGAATATGACTGGAGCGGTGCAAAGGGCGATTGTCAGATTCCCTGTGGTGATTCCATGTATGCGTTTGGAGACGAGTGCTTTGACTCTGAGAACAGCTTTCTCGAGGGTACTTTATTTAAAATAAAAAAACAATACCTGTTTGATTTCTATTCTATCCTTAAAAAACAGAGCAACTATGGGATTTACTGAGCAGGCAATCTCTTATACCCCTTCTCCCTTCAGACCCCTGTCCTTCTATTATTCTGTCGATAGTGCTGCTGGATCTAGTCCACCTCTCCAGAAGCTTCAGCCGTGGAAAACATTCGTCACTCCCCGGCACGTCAGGACGACACTGCCAACCTTGGGCGAAAGATACCCTGATATTCGCATTCAAGAACAGCGAGATAAGCATGGTGGCGCTGGAGGTTAAGTCCAAGAGTTGTCATTTACTCTCATGGTAAGATTATCCTCTCATGTGAATGTCCTTTATAGTAATAAAACAGCCCATAGTTAATTTAATACAGTTCGGCAGTCTGGTTGCAGAAAGGTCCAAAGGCTCGGTTGTTGGCATAAGTACTGGTAGAAGAAGATTAAATCGATGAAGCTTGTACTATAAATCTCATGATACCAATGAATGGATAATTATTTGTTTTCGAGAAATCTCTTCCGTTTATTAGATTCGCCAATCCTCTCTTTTTAAAAACATCAAGAGTATCTCCACAATGAAACATGGACTCTCATTGATATAATCCTGTGACTATGGTGTTCATTATCACATCATCCTCAACTTGTACGCTGCCGAAGTCCTTTGACCTTTTTTGGAGCTTTCCTAGGAGCTCCTTTGCCTCTTGCATGTTTTTCTCACCCTCGGTTTGTTTTCCTTGTATCTTCCTTTTACATCTTGCAAAGATAGCCAATGTTCTTGCCTGTTCGCCAGGAATAGCGGGGTAAAGCCTGGAAATCTTCAATGACTCTGTCAAGAGACGTCTATGGAGATTAGTGTTCGAAATTGGACGGATTAAATGCAAACCAATACCTCACTCCGCTTCAAGAAATTAGTTCTTGATATAATGCACATATCCGAGTTTATAGATCATCATGGCTGTTTAGGGAGACTTTTCGGCTCTCCCTGGCTGGTCTAGCCAAACTCGAGCTTGTTTGAAAGCAATTTCGCATCCTCGAATATCTCCAGACTCTACCGAGAGTCAGATTGCAGCTATAAAACACGATTAGCGGTGAGAGCATCGCATATCCAATAAGAGCTACACACTGCCCAGTTATAAACCAATTACCACGGCATTTATAAAAATCAATCATGTTATCGAGATCTATCCTCTAAACCTTTTGCATTTTGCCGTGGATCGAGATTCGTTGAAGGTTATGTTCCGCCATTCTGATGGATTGGACTTGGTCATGATCCGTTGTGTCCTTGGTACACGGGTGCTCCAATGGTTGAACAAATCTTCTGGAATACCAGTATGCTCAAGAAGGGCGAGGATCCCCAGAAGAACCCTACAGCCAGGAAGGTCTTTCAAGGACCGAAATGAAATCAACCAATTCGTGGCCAATCGTTTCTCCTTGTCACTCCGGTGTCTGGGAAGCTTGGAGTGATACGTGTGCTTATCATTTCGATAAAGTGTCACAAATCTTGCTAGTGACGTCTTTTGCGTCCGCATCAGAGCAACCATTTGCTTGATGCCCAGTGGTAAGCCCTGTAGCTCATCATTGAACAGCTTTGCTGAATCCAGATCAGCTGGTTGGCCCCCACCCCATGATGACAGCTGCCCGATCAATTGGGCTCCAATTTCGGAGGAGAAGGAATCGAGTCGAATTTGCTCTTCACAATAACCAAATCCTACCGACTCGACTCTCGTGGTAACTATTATGATTCCATTGCCACTTGAAGGCCAGAAGTCATCTGTCAAATCGCCATTGTCTGCCTCGTCGAAGATGAGGAGCCACCTGAATGTTGTGTTTCGTAACCAATCGAGGACCAACTCACGGTTTGCCACGTATTGTTCGTCATTCACTCCTTGGAGGTTGAGCTCTAAAGAGACCTTCGTAAAGTCTTGGTCCAAGGACATACCAGAGTCACTCCGGATAAAGAAAATGAACTGGTAGTCGGATAAGGATTGGTGAGCGTAGAGAAGCGCAAAGGACGGTTTGCCAACTCCGCCAATTCCATGAATAGAGATGCTTCTGCACTCCTTTAGAATTCCGTTCATGCGTTGCAACTCTTCATCGCGGTAATAGATCTTGTGCGGTTTCTTAGGTAATGTAGAGTACGATGATGCCATTGTTCCTTGAGACAAGGGGGCTGGAAGCGTTTTTATGAACGAACAACCGGACGCGCCGCCTGACAAGGTGCTTGTGCAGTTTACTTTTTGTAATTCATCCCAAAGCTTCGCAAACAGTCTCAATGTCTCGCTGGCATTTTTCGTGTACTTCGAGAGTTTCTTTCCAAACAGGCAAGTTGAGTTGACCTAATAGCTTGTCACAGATAAAGCTAGTATTGTAAGTCCCGAGTTGTACTTACGAATTGACTTGAAGTCAAATGCGCGAATCGAGAAAACCAGAAAATGAAGTACAGCTTCGTAAGCGACAATAAACTTGCTCTTAGCATCGTCGATAGATACACTGATGTGGTCCTGGAATTCGTCATAGTGTGAGCACAGTTTAGAGCAGCACAGGGTGAATTGTCCGAGGAGTCGCAAAAAGTCTTGAAAAGTTTCAACTGAACTCTCATATACTGCTAGACTAATGGCGCTGTAAAGGACTGGGCAGATGTATGGCGGTTGCGTTAGGCCAAAAATTCGTTTTGTTGTATCACCCACTCGAAGGATGTCGTCGAAGGCATGTCTGTGTAGTGAGAGCTTTTATCTAAAAATTACCTTATGTAGCCTGGTCTCGACTTAGCAAAGCCTTGAGTGGTTTTTGGTACTACGATATCTTTGTACACGGCCGTGCTCTTAAGTGTACAGACGATCCGTTGGTCAACGTCAACAAAGCTAATACTCATCTTTCGTTGGAATGACAAGACCCAAAGGCCGCTAAAGACGTCTCATAACACCGGAGGGCTAGTTTCCGTTACTCTTTACATACTAGAAACACGCGTTCAAATAACACAAGGTTGTAGATACACCTGGGGTGTTAGGCGTAGTAAAGGCCTCACGTTGGTGCTTGTTGGGCAAGGCTGCTTACTTGTTTCTTTTTTTACTTTGGTAGGCGGAACAGACTTCACGCCCCACAGCATTGAGCTGCTTACTCGCATATGCCTTACTCTTAAGTCTTAAGGCAACTGTATATGTTGTAATAACCAGGTATTTGCACTAATGTGAGCATTCGAAAAACCTATTGTGTTATTTTTGCTGTGCTGCCCAGACTTCACGGTCGCCGAAATCTTACATTACATGTTACATTTTACCTATCAGCCTTGGAGTGAGGGACAATGTTAGCTTTTGCCTTCGGAAACCACATATAGCCACTGAACCCTTGCAAAGTTTAACCCCTAATCTAATCGCAAAGCCCACTAGCTTTAAGTTCAAAGACTGGCTTTCGGCATAAAGTTTACCTACGAAGTGACTAGTATGAGAAAGCTTCTTCATTTACATTTCTGAAGACACACAGCATGGAGTTTAAATATTCGCGCTGGTGCTTCATATAAATAAGTGGCTTTACTCCCGAAAAGTGGCGACTTGCCCCAAACATGTTGTTGGACACAACACCATATAACAAAGGAAGAAGGAAGACCGCACGCAGCTATCCAAGATGTTGAAACGCTGGCTATGTACTCTCTTTAGCTGCTGCCGCAGAGGTATGCCTCCAGACTGTTCAGGTAAGACTCAGAACCGCTTCCTGCTATTGCTACTAACTCAAATGGAAGAAGAGGTGGAAAGCATTCATCCCATGAGAATGGATGAGGTAAACAACCTGATGAGTGTGGAGATGCCCAAGATAGAAACCGCCAAGAGCTCAACGAATTCGCTAATCCAGCAGACGACTTCGGACAACCATCAAACGAAAAAGGCTAAACCTGAACTGGATGGCTTAGTTACACCAAAGACCCTGGCGGCATCGGAGGAGCCACATACCGAAGGTCCAGTCACTATTATACAAGACAGGTTCGAGAGCTCAACGGGTTTATTTGTACAACCAACAACTTCACACAAATATCAAACGACGAAGATTGAACTTGAACCTGAGTGGTCAGTAACACCTAAGAACCTGTCCCCATCGGAAAATCACACACACATGGTCTAGTCAACGCCATAAAAGAGAAGCTCGATAAACCATCGACTGCATCGAAATTGGCCGTCCTTCCAGAAGAGATTATCTTAAACATCCTTCGCCAAATATACGAAGGTACTGACCAACAATCTCGGTTTGCATTCTTTGTCCTTCGGCAGGTATCCCGGCAATTCAGACGTCTGGCTAAAGATAAGATGTTTCTATCACATTCTTTTTCAGACAGAGATTGCTGTGCATGGTGTGTCGGCTATAAGACTGACTCTACTACTGCTAGATTGAAGCACAGTAACTGGGTATTCAGGAAAACCCATTGTTTTGAGCGCAAGGTAAGATGCGAAGACACAACAGGACTCGCAAATCTTGTCAGAAAGGACAAGGTCTGTGAAGGATGCCAATTGGAAGTCGACAAGAGACAGAGACGTGGTGTTTCATTGACGTGCAAGTTTGCCGCCCGAGACAACAAAGATTGGGTATACTGCTACATCTGCTATGTTGAACATCCATCTTCATGTTTTTCCCGTGAAGAATTACAAAAGGAATCAAACCGAGTATGCATTGCCAAAACGGGTTACGTTCGTCTTTGCGAACATAAGGTCCTGTTTTGGCATGACATAAAACACCAGGCTATGCGAGCGGGTGGGTTCAACGAGATTCAAAGCTGCAGACATCCAAGTCATTTGGAAAACGATCTCCGTCATAACGAAATCCCCAGTGCCAAGATAGTTGGCTCTGATGACGGCAATCTTAGTCTGTCGCTGTCATTCACTGTCGTCTCGGCGGAGAGATGTCGGAATCTTGTGACAGGTCAGAATAGCAACGTAGCAGCCGACCAAGTACTCGAGGCTATTCAGTCCGTTCGCCGGCATGGAGCGCAGTGTATTCTCCCAGAGCGCAGCACGAAAGCTCCTCTTGAAATGGACGCTTTCATCACCCCAGACAACCCTGCAGCAGAAGAGAGGATGTGGAGACCCATCAGGAAATGGCCCAAAGACGGCGAGCTCAAGGATCGTGACGATTGGGGGAAGCGTGCTAACGGGCTGTCGGTGTTTTGTGAGCCTCGCCACTACGAACCCAATAAATCGATCACTCGTCTTTGCTTTCTGTATGAGAGAAAGATATGTGTCAGAAACTCTGATTGGAATGGACCAAGTCACGACTGGTACCATGCGATCAGCCCAGAATCATATACATATTCTGGACCGTCAGGCGTTCCTGGGGCGTGCTCTAGTCCTTCCTGCCGAAACCACTACCCATTTACAACGAATTCAAAGCGCCATAGAGTTAGTGTGCGGAGACACGATAGGATGTCAGGACAACTAACATGGCACTGAGAGAGATGGTGCAAATTCAGAAGTTGTATATAGCAGTTTTAGCTGACAGCGGTGAGGGTGTTGACTATGACCCTTGTTATGTGGAAGCATGTGTTTTGGATTAATTTGCAGGGCTCGAAGTTTATCCCG
>JABEEM010001846.1:0-42482 GCA_013363185.1 Fusarium secorum | reverse complement strand
TTAGGAGGAGGAGCAGTTTTGGCATGCGACAATAAGTCTGGGGGTTTTCAATGACTTGGGCAAGAAATGAAGGGATAATGGCTATGGTTATGGGTATTGGGTTGAAGTCTGGGGTATGAAGCACCAGAGGATATTTCAGTCGTCAAAGCAATCTCACTCGCCGGTCGCTCTTATGTCTTCGTTAATCGTTAATCTTGTGCTTGATATCGATGTCAGATGGAATTCTTCTGTTTGTTTGGACTGGCAGCGTNNGAAATGAATGGGGCTGACGGCTTCGGTAATTGGAGGTTACGTGTACTGCGGCACTCCTAGCCTTGGGCCCTATGTACCAGCTGGAGTCTGGGCAGGGGGCCAAGACTACAGAATTGTTAGGAGAATTGTCTGGGCTTTGAATTGGGGGGCCGAGGATCTTCTTTGGGGATCATGTACCGCTGAGAGGCAAGTGTTGCAAGGCTTATTTTCTACAGAGCCTTCCAATACTAGCTTAAATCATAAAAGATCTTCACTTTGAGACTATTCTGGTGGTGTTTGAGCTTGCGCGAGCCTGTTTTTTCTAAAGTACAGCTGCCACTAGAACGAGGCTATGACGAACCCCCTGTAGCACCAGTGGCGTGTGGGAGCCTCATTGGGGAAATGCTCGCGTGGTCCCGCTTATGATCCATTTCTCTCGGGGGTCCGCGCATCGATGGCTAAGGTATTTTCAACTGACATTGGGGCACGAGGAGCCCGAGGACGGGATAAGTTTTGTTTAATTTTAGTTCGCAGTGTTTCGGTACCTGCCTGTATCATGTCAGATCTGGCATTCAGTGAACGACGAATACCATCCTGTGGTTCAAGTGAAATCTTCGAGCCGGCCTTTGTCTCCCTTCATGCAGGTAGATTGATGATATGGATTCTCGAGTGAGAACAGAGCAAAGGAACAGGCACTTCGTCAGGTGCTAACAGCTGTCACTGTGCTCGGTGTCTCATTAACCATGCCTTCGTTACGGTTACGGCGGTCCATTAGCACTTCAATACCATCTGACAATCGTCACCCCCTTAGCTCCATCGGGCATTTTGGAATGCATGTACTGTACGTAGGTGCTCCGTTCCGTACGTGCTAGCCAATCCCCAGCACACCAAATATCCTAGTCAGTCATCCCGTCCTGCTCCTTTTTACGGTCTTGTTTCCCTGAAAGTCATAACTCCATGACCTGGCTTACCAGGCCTTGCCATGATCTGCGTTTATCTCTTCCCGAACCTTCCCGTCCAATCAGGTTTCGCGGATGGGAAATAACCTTAATTCTGTTACCCGCCTGCGACGTTAATGATAGAGCCAGTCTTCGTTAGTGAAGCGAGAACAGAAAGTTTGATTAATAATTGTTGGCTCTAAAAGTTGCTGCTCAATTTCAAGCCTCCTTTTAGTTTGGTAGGTACCTAGACTTCATTATGATTTACTACTGCTGAACCTGTCAACCAGCCTTAGCTCTTGGCAGCAGAAGACTCGGATTACGATTCGTGGCTTTGTGAGGCTGTGCAAAGTACCTAGGTAAGGTAGCTATGTGGGCTTGACCCATCAGCAGCCGCCCTTGCACGGACAGCTCCGTCCAAAAAATGGCATTTAATCGATTCTCCGCATAGGCACAAGACGAACTCATTGGCTCTTCCGTAAACAAACGGCTATTCGAAATCTTGAGCGTGTAAGCTGAAGACTACCTAGAGCAGATGATATAGCATATCACGGCACCAAGCAATTGCGTTCAGCTCAGTACTCGCTTCTCCACTGACTCAGCCTGAACCCTTTTTTTCGGTTGCAGCCAAAGGACCCTTGCGCCTTGAGACTGCTGGGAGTCGGTGAAACACTATACCCTTGTTGAAACTCGAAAGGCCTTTGTCTGGTCAGAGATTGCAATAGCACACTCATTGTTCGATAGGTCCTGCTGTACTCCGTAATTATCGGCTGCTTTGAACAGGATCAGATCGATTGCAAGGATAGGACGTTTGACTGTCCATCACAAGGTTCTTGCATGAACCTGTCACCTAGGCTTCACCACCGCCAGCGTTTACGGTCCAGTCTTGGGGATATCTATGATAAAAGGCTGTACTGAGGTATGCACGAAACCAGCTTGTAACAGTTCCACGGGCAATGTCAAATTGCCAAACATCAAGTGATGGAATATATATGTTCCTACGTGGTTCTTTGATTAAGACGCCGATTGGGCCCTTATCTATAATGTCACATATGATACAATGCCGCGTCATAATATACAATGCACTGACGACCTTTCTCGGCCTGGCATGTGCTTTTCATCCAACGCATCAACTCATCACTCCTTTCCCTTAGTTGGCCTTGTCTCGGCGCTTTCCGTTGTTTCGAGGTCGAGGTACCACAACCCACTTGTTTCTGTTGTGCTTGCGTCGGGTCTTGTAACCACTCTTGGTCTGAAGATGGTGTTAGCATTGCTTCATATGCTTCGGGGATATTAGGTAGTCTTACAGGAACACCCCAAGGAGAGACAGGGTGACGATTACCCTTCGATTTACCTCTACCACCACCGTGGGGATGGTCGACTGTGTAATTCATGTCAGCAGGAGTCCTGCTAAGATGGGCCTATGTTCCTTACCCTTGTTCATGGCAACACCACGGACTGTAGGTCGAATGTTCAGCCACCGGCTTCGTCCAGCCTTGCCCAGCTGGCGATAGTGGTGGTGAATGTTGCTAGCCACGCCGATGGTCGCACAAGCGTCCTTGCTAACTCGTCGAACTTCACCGCTCTGAAGTCTAACCTCAACGTACTTGCCGGTCATGACCCTAGTACCGTCGTCTTTCGTCTCCTCGTTCTTGTTGACAACCACAGCTGAGGTGCCAGCACTACGACAAAATACGGCGCCACGTCTAGCTGCGGATCCCACAGCAAATACTGTGGTGCCAACAGGAATCATGTGCATAGGTAGACAATTACCACGGAAGGCAGTCTTCGCAGCTAGAATACCGGGATCAATAATACCGCCCATGCTGTCAAGTAGATCTTGAGGAATACCGGCACGGTAGCTGTGCACAATATCCCCAGACCTCAAACCATCGGCGGCAAGAATGTAAGTGTGACGTCCGGTAGCCTTCTCAGTGACGAGAGCAATGTGCGCACTCCGTCCTGGGTCGTATTCGATGCGTTCCACCAGGTGAGGTCCTGGTCGGTTGCGGAGGAAGTCAACCGTTCTTATTCTTCTCTTTGCACCGCCACCTCGGTGTCGCACGGTGATTCTACCAGACACATTTCGGCCACCCTTTGCTTGGCCCTTCTTAGGAAATGTTAAGGGAAGGAAAGGCCGTCCTTTCCAGAGATGATCGTTGATAGGTCGCTTGAGATGTCTCACACCAGGCGTTCGGGGCTTATAGACTCGCAAGATAGCAGATTGGCTCTCGGGGTTCTCGGCGAGTTCTTTCGGGCTGGCGGTGGTCTCGTTAGAACGTCTGATAGTTGCATATGTTCGTGGGAGCGATAGGCTCAGAGCCATGCGCAAAGCGCTCTGCCGCGCAGCAGCAAATTGAAGGCCGGACTGAAGCATTCTCGGTCTCGGGTGTTTCAAGTGTTGGAATACTAGCAGTTGGTCTTCATCGGTTCGTGTGGTTGTATGGTTTGATATTAACTCAGACGGGAAAGCAATGACTTTCCCCAACGACAGTCGCCAGAGGGCAGATCAGGCGGGCTGTCAATCTTAAATGCTTCCTGGTAGCTCAAACAATCTCTAGCTAGTAGCAAGAGACGAATTGGGGATTCCAGGACCGTCAGAAAAGAAGCCGGCTATCGCCAATTGTCCCGTTGGTGTCGTTCGAGATGTTCAAATTTCATCGGATAATGAACAACTTTGTGCCGGAGGGACAAATCTGAGCCACTTGACACAAACTGCACCGCCACAAGTAGCCGCCACAAACGCCCTCACGTACCTAGCTCCCACATGGCTCGTGCTTCGTGAACAACCTCGACCCGCGACGAGGTTGGACCAATGAGGTTGAGCTCGAAGGCGGTTGGCCGGCGGTTGCTAGGGCGGCAGTCCCACAAAAACACAGTCTTGAGCCGGAAGTAGTACGTAGCTTTTCCAAGGTTCCAGGTTACCAGCAGCTTTCGCGACTTGACCTGGATGCAGGCGCGTTTTGTACTGATATCATCCATCCCGCCCCTCCATACTAAATGTCAAGACCCGTCCACCGTCGTCCGTTTACCTTGACCTGGCTCTCTCTCTTCTTTTGATATTCAACTTTGTAAATGTGCCTGTCGTCTCTACCGTCTCTTTTACGTTCATCCTTGTTCGACCATCGGGATATTGCCATTTGTTCAGGGTTTTCGTTCATCCTACCATTCTCATTATCCTCCGTCGTCTGATATCAAGCATCTCTGCTGAACTGTCCAGCCCTACTCGACATTTTTCGCTCCTAGTCTACTGCACATCACGCCGCAGTATACAATTCTTCGTGCGTTTTCATACGTCCTGGAAAAATAGCCAAGCTATCGCATCACCCCTGCTCCTAACGAGCTCCAATCCTTTTCTTTCGAGTGGGACATCACGCTTGGGAGCCTGACGTACCTAGAGCAACGAAGAGCAACGCGACTTGTCTAGCCGCGTACGGGTACGTACCCACTTTGGTGGATCTCCACAACTCATCTTCCTTACCCGCTCGTCAAAACACTTCTATCGTCCTCACAACCACAACTGTTCTTGAACATAAACATCGTCTCCGCCCAAACTTGCCCATTGCTCCTGTCCTTTTACCTCTTGTTTACTTCCTCCGCCAACAACTTTCTATTCCGGGCTGGGTCACCCTCGACTAACATACAGCATCAGTCATCGCTCCATCTATCACGACTCACAACATTCCTTTCACGGTGTTTTCACCAGGCTTGACCCAAAGGTTGGTAGCTGAATTCCTATTCTGATTCGACTGTCTCGGCAACTCGAATGCTGTTTGTCTATATCCTTTCGTGATCTCAGCCATCTTTTCCTTTCATGTTTCTCATTCGACGCGTTGACTAACTGAACTGTTCCAGCACTACCCCCTTGTCAATATTACACCGATCAACAACTAGATAGCCAAGATGCCTCCAGTAAGTGCTCAGACGCGACCGAGAGGCTTGGGTTTCTCCCCCGATCAGCCATTCTAACTTGAGTAGCAGGCTCGGGCCACTCGTACGCGCCTCGCCGGCAACGAGAACGACGAGAACAGCGGCACGACGCGTCTTACAAGAGCCCAAGCTGCCGCTCTTAAGGTTGATGAGCTATCAATGCCTGCTAAGGCTGCCCTGCAAACAAAGAAGTCCACAGTCAACGGTACCGCCGCCAGTAACACGCGGAAACGCGCTGCATTGGGCGATGTCAGTAATGTAGGAAAGGTCGATGGTGTTGCTGGAAAGAAGGCCAAGGGATTGGTCTCCAAGGCTGCTCAGCCCACCGGTATTGAGAAAAAGACTGCGCGTCCTACCACAAGAACTGCTCTCGGCTCGAAGCCTACCAACTCCAAGACACAGTCCGGTTCCGGTACCATAAACAAGCGAAAGGTTGTAACAGATGCCGCCAACACCAAGATAAAAGCTCCCGTCAACGAGAATGAGCATCCTTCCAAAAAGCAGCATCTTATTTCTGAGGAGCGTGAACGATCAGAGACACCCGTCGAGGTTGAAGTCGAGAAGCCTGAGGTCTCTCTAGACAAGGCGGAGGTACAAGATGCACCTTTCGAGTACCCTCCTGGCGTCAAGGACTTGGACAGCGAGGATCTAGAAGATCCTCTTATGGTTGCCGAGTATGCCAATGAGATCTTTGAGTACTTGCGCGATCTTGAGTGCAAGTCGATTCCCAATCCTCAATATATGTCTCATCAGGATGAGCTCGAATGGAAGACGCGCGGTATCTTGGTCGACTGGCTCGTTGAGGTCCATACCCGTTTCCATCTACTTCCCGAAACCCTCTTCCTCGCCGTCAATCTCATTGATCGCTTCCTATCCGAAAAGGTAGTCCAGCTTGACCGTCTCCAACTTGTGGGAATCACTGCCATGTTTATCGCTTCCAAGTACGAGGAGGTCCTCTCTCCTCACGTCGAGAACTTCAAGCGTATTGCCGACGATGGTTTTACTGAGGCCGAGATTCTAAGTGCTGAGCGATTTATTCTGAGCACTCTCAACTATGATCTCAGCTACCCCAACCCTATGAACTTCCTCCGCCGTGTCTCCAAGGCAGACAATTACGATATCCAGTCTCGAACCATTGGAAAGTACCTGATGGAGATTGGCCTGCTGGACCATCGATTCATGGCGTACCGACCTAGTCACATTGCTGCCGGTGCCATGTATTTAGCGCGACTGATGCTTGACCGTGGCGAATGGGTACGTGAAATCCATATTCCTAACGTGTCAACTACTAATGGATCTGCAGGACGAGACTCTTTCTTACTACGCTGGGTACACTGAGGACGAGATCGAGCCTGTCGTTCACCTCATGGTCGACTACCTCGCTCGCCCTGTCACTCATGAAGCATTTTTCAAGAAGTATGCTAGCAAGAAGTTCTTGAAGGGTATGTATCTCTCCTAGCGCACAAAGAATACCCAGCTGACAACTTACAAAGCTTCGATTCTTGCCCGCCAATGGGCCAAGAAGAATGCTGTTCTATTTGGCATCACCGACGTTCATCTGAGCCTTGATGAGTTATCATAGGCACTTTCAGGTCACGACTTTTTATGGCACATCTTATTCGATATTCTGAAGAACAGGATACTCGGCTAGCGGTTGGATTCAGCTACACCGCCGCCTCACGACGTTAATAGATCACCGACGCCCTTTGGTAAACCTTCTGGGCCATCATGATACCACACATTCCACTGTCGATACCTGAGCGAGTATGCTATGAAAAGCACTTGCCGTATTGGTCTGGATTCATATTCTCACTGTCTGATATTACGGACAGCGTCTGCACTTTTTTGTTTGCGATTGTCAGGTTTTTGCACATTTCCCGAAGCATGCTTTTCGTCTTCATACATGGCGCATGGAGTCACTGGCGAAGGAAATTAAGGGCTTGGTTCGGCTGGTTGGAGTTGGCTGTGCAGACGGCCTATTCATGGGGCACTGGACGGGGAGTAATGGAAGCTGTACGACACTGGCCACGGGGTAGCGGATGCAAGTTGAGCTTGACATCTGGCGGTCTGGTGATGTTTCTCAATGACTGGAGTAGGAGAACTCGATACGGCTCTTGTGCATCTCGGCTACCGTCGTGAAAAGGGCTTGTGATAGAAAATTGTACATATACCATGACCGGATTACGGAAAGAGCCCAGGAATGGCAGGAATGAAGTTTTACATTTCACGAATACATGGACCACAGTGGGTGATTGTGGCCAGGGCCTTGGATGGTTACAGTGGGTAAATTCGCGTGCTAGTTATCGGCCGCGTGCCTATGTACGGACGGATAGAGCTGGATGTTTACGCAGAACATGATTAATGTCGAAACGGTTGCCGTTGGAGACGGCATCTAGAAACATGGTTTTTAATGCACTAACTTAGCCTAGACTCGGGTTTAACTGTTGGGTCGCGTCACGTCAGGCCCACCAAAGGGTCAGAGACACGCTCTTTTAGGCCTGTGGCTTGTGTGATCCGCACTAACCTTGACGGGATGCTCTTTCATGTTAGCACTCCAATCACCATTAAACATCATCCAGCACCAATCTTCAAAGACAATCATTCCAACCTCCACTAACTGTAAATATAAGCCATTTAATCCACTTAATCCAGGTGCTCAAGCTGTCGCATATGTTGAGCGGCAACATAGGTGCTGCCAATTGAGCGAGAGCATTGGACCTCACAGCGAACAAGTTTACACCTATCCGTCGAATAACATGGCACCGGTGCTTCGAGCAAGACAAAGCTTATCAAAGGATAAGTTCTCTGGTTACTTTGGTAACCTCAGAAGTCAGCCCTACAACGACCCCAATAACTCGCGGGGCTCGAATCCCCATAGGTATGTGTTATCTGACCAGGGCGCCTATTCTCTTATCCCTCTTGCTGATTTTGATGGTGAAGCTTGCGATGCATCGCGTGGAATCCCCTCGGAACTCTAGTAGCAACAGGGTCGTCAGAGAAAACCCTCAGAGTGTGTAAGTTGATCAAGTCTGCGGGCCTGCAAGGCCACTAGAGCGAGGCTGAACAAGATAGGGAACCCTGAAAAGCCTCATGTGAAGTTTTCTACGGAGCTCAAGGGCCACTCAGCATCTGTTGAGAAGGTCGCATTCAACCCAACAAAGGATGCAGAGCTTTGCAGTGTGAGTAGTGACGGCGTGGTCAAGTTCTGGGACGTGAGGACAAAAGCATGCTTCAACGAGGTCAAAGGACTTGGGGACGCTTTTACTCTTGTCTGGGCACCAGATGGGAACACGCTTCTCGTTGGGAACAAGGCAGATACCATCTTCGTTCTGTCGCCATCTCAGTCGACGCCTCTCAGCACGCATCAACAGTCCGTGCAGACCAACCAGATCGCATTCTGCTGGAGCGGTGAGAAGATCTTTGTCACGACAGCAGAAGGACGTATCCGAGTCTTGTCGTACCCTGGATTTCAACCTGTATTGCAGAGCAAACATGGAGAAGAGACAGACGAGTTTGAGCTCAATGGACATACTTCTTCGTGTCTGACTGCTGATCTACAGCCTACGGGGCGGTATCTGGCGACGGGAGGCTCGGACTCGATTATTGCATTGTGGGATACAACAGACTGGATTTGCCAGCGAACAATTACGAGGATGGTCGGGCCAGTGAAGAGCCTCAGTGCGTTCCTTTGATATCGATTTATAATGAATTAGCTAACCTTCTTGACTTCAGGCTTTACGTTCGATGGTAGTTTTGTTGTTGGTGGAAGTGATGAAGGTAAAAATTTATTCTATATGTTTTGAGATGCTTTTGCTAATTTGTTTTTTTGGTAGGATCTGGCCTGGAAGTATCGCATGTCGAGACGGGAGACCATGTCCACACGTTCAAGACAGCTGGTGCTTGTCCAGTAGTTGCTTGGGCTCCAACAAGGTATTGTCTTGCATACAGTGATTTGGGCATTTTGCGGATCGTGGGTGTCGATGTTGACAGGAAATAAGATATATAATCCCTTAGTCACGTCAAGTACAATGCGAGCGTTTGTACCGACCCTTGGAAGCCCTCACTTCTGCAAACGCGATTGGTACTGTATAGAATATTTCGTCGTCAGCATGCAAGCCGTCATAGGCCAGCCTTACTTGTTTCTTATGAAGCTCTTGATAGGTTTAGGTCGTGTGTAAGACGGGCTAAATAAGGGCCGGCACATCCACGTATGGCCTCGCTTTGCGGAAAAGTGGGATGAGCCAAGGCAGATCTGGTCAACGTAGACGAAGGGCATTTGAGGTCATCGTGGTCCAGAGATTGTATGATGGAGGCATGGTCCTGCTGACATTCTGCTCGTGGATGACAGGCAATGACAATGGAAAATATCTTTACTCAAAACGCTATGTAATGGGTTCATATCAAGCTCGTCCAATTTAGATGGCTTCCGGGTTATACATCTAACTTAGGGTGTTTGCTATGATATGTGATACTGGGAGGTATCGGAAACAATAGAATGTGCTGTACTTTACAGAAGGAAATATGCATACCTGCGTGAGAGAATAGATGTTGTGTATCATGGCCTTTGGTATCATAGTCAAGTCTTGATTCTTCAACCAAGGGAACAGTTGGGAATTGATCATGACCGCCGTTAGATGTTTAGGGTAATTGAAGTTCCGGCAATGCTTGTAATGATCAGGTTTGAGTTAACTCTAAACGTGCAGTGGCTAAGTTGTCGCCAACGATTAACCGATATGCTGAGGAAATATTGTCGTTGTTGAATTGGTTGTGGAATCGGGTAACTCTATTTTGTGTTTTGCGATCTCATACGAGTACGAGTGCTGTTTTGGCTTTCTTATTGATACAAAACGTTGGCATCATTCTCTCAAGGTTAACAATGATATTTATTCAAGTCGGCCGCCCACCGACATAAATGGCTGCCACTATGGAGTAGAAGAACGGAAACAAGCGAAGCGTGTGGCTGTGTTAACCTAGAGGACATATGATATCTGCAAGTAATCGTGGATGTTGACGATATCAGTTCAAGAGATGTGGTAATAACTTCTTGATGACGAATACAGCCATATTCAGTAATGCACTCAGGGATTTCGTCAAAAACCTCGAGAATAATATTTAATGCTGATTTCCTTCACACTTGGGATGTGGAAACAAACTGAGTGATAACCTAATTGCGGATTGCTACTGTACTATGTAAGTCTGGATCCAATGCCATTATTAATCCTCATGCACGGGCAACAACCTCCAACCTTGCAAGGCCAGACTGACGGTACCTACAGTACAAAACGCACTCAACTGTGCAGTACCTCACTCCACTGGCCACCTCTGAAAGCCAGCATCTTAACTATAGGCGCGCCAGGCAGCCAAGGTGTATCGCGGCAAGCACCCCTCAAACACCAGCTTCCATCCGAGTCCGACGACTCCCTCCAGGGTTCCCACCTGCCTCCATCTTTTAACTCCGTAACCTTACCTTACTCACGGTGGTGAGCTCGAATTCCATCGCTCCATGCTCCGTATCGCCGTTTCTTTGGTACAACATCAACACATTATATCTTCCGTATTTTCATCAGCTCTGGTCTTCCCTCCTGATTTCGGCTTCTGTCATTGCTTTCTTAAATATCCGGATATCTCTCTGGGAGGTGCGGACCCTCACGACCGTGTCATTCCGCCCGTCCAGCATTTATTATCCCCGCCGCCGTCTGATCAATCGGTTCGCGACTTCAACCCTCCGACATCGACAAACACAGCCTTCCAGATAGTCCCCCATGTCGGACTCAAATGAGAAGGGAGCTGGCACCACCGGCAACAAACGTCCACGAAGCGACGACGCCGATGGGGACGAAACAGCGCCTCAACAGGAAATACCCGATAATGCGAGCGTTCCCAAGCCAAAACGGCTGGCATGTATGATATGTCGGAAGCGCAAGCTCAAATGCGATGGAGTCAGACCTAGCTGCAGTACCTGCTCCCGTCTTGGTCATACTTGCGCCTACGACGAACAGCGGAGGAAGAGTGGTCCTAAGCGTGGTTACGTCAAGGCTCTGGAGGAACGACTGAGTGAGCCTCTTCCCGACATACTATCGACAATTGGATTTACTGACGTGCGGCGCCTTTACAGAACAAGTCGAAACGTTGCTGAAAACCCAGGAACCTCCGCAGAATATTCCAAAGAACATCAATGTCGCAATGTCTGGACCACCTCAGACAGCATCCCCTGCGAATCTTAATATCTCAAATGCGCCTATAAACCTTGCTGGGGATCATAGTATGGACCAGCACTGGAACTTTACCGATAAATCGCCGCAGCAAGGTGCCATGGACGACTTCAATTTCAATGCCAGTCTAGATATGGGCATGAACAATGTTGGTGGTACTTTCACATGGGAAATGATTGGTCTGGGTCTCGAGGAGCCTCTGCCTCCCCAAGAAACCATTGACGAGCTTCACCAGATTTATTTCGAGAAGGTTCATCCGTCTATTCCCATGATTCACAAATACCGTTACCTTGCCGCCATGAATCTGTATGTTGTTTCCTCATACCGCGGAAAAGTAAAATGTCTAACCAGTTATCACAGCGCCCCGAACCAAAGGCCACCGGTTTGTTTGCGATATGCCATGTGGACTCTCGCATGCACCATAACAGATAAATATGCAGATCTGAAAGATCTCTTCTACCGCAGAGCGCGAAAGTATGTTGAAGCGGATTACGTCAAGGGTTATGGAGAACACATGATCTCTATTGCTCACTGCCAGACACATACTCTGCTGGCCTCTTATGAAATGAAGATGATGTATTTTCCCCGGGCCTGGATCAACACTGGCTCTGCTATCCGCCTCGCTCAAATGTATGCACTCCCTGAGTGACGCTCGTTCCTCTACTGACCATTGTAGGACTGGTCTCCATAGGCTAGACGGAACGGGCCTCGACGTCAAGCAATGCCTTGCGCCACCAAAGGATTGGACAGAACGAGAGGAACGACGCCGAACATTCTGGATGGCTTTCTGTCAAGACCGGTATGCTAGTATTGGCACGGGCTGGCCCATGACCATTGACGAACGCGACATCATGACCAATCTCCCTGCTTCAGAAGATGCCTTCATCATGAGCAAACCTGAGCAGACACAGTCACTATCAGAATGCACTAGCCCCATGGGTGCAGGTAAGCTGTCGCCGTTTGGGGGGATCGTGCTCATGGCCTGCCTGTTTGGCAGAAATCTGGTTCATTTGCACCGTCCTGATGCCGATGACCTCGACAACGACCTGAATGGTCCGTTCTGGAAACGACACCGTCAGATGGACAATATCCTCCTCAACACATCCCTTTGTCTCCCTCCCCAACTCAAGCTTCCCACTGGCTTGTCGAATCCTAACATTGTCTTCACAAACATGAGTATCCATACGTCGACCATCTGCCTGCACCAAGCCGCTATCTTCAAAGCGGAGAAGAACAACTTGCCCGCGTCGGTCAGTGCCGAAAGCAAAGTTAGATGCATCACAGCTGCCAACGAGATTGCCAGCATCATGCGCATGATTTCCCATATGGATCTCTCAACAGTAAGTATTGCCAGCTGTCATCCATTAGCGGAGATTCTAATATGCTATTAGGTAAACCCATTCATCTCCTTCTGCCTATACGTATCGGCGCGAGTATTTGTACAGTACCTTAAGAGTCGACCGGACGACAGTCAAACGGCAGACTCACTTCGCTTCTTGCTCTCTGCAATGAACGCGCTGAAACGCAGGAATCCATTGACTGAGTCGTTCCTCGTTCAGCTCGATGTCGACCTCGAAGCACTTGCACTGAGAATCCCCAAGCTGAAGACAGCCTTCCCACGCAACAACGATGGTGTATGTTTGACCCCATGCCGTTTCTCCTCGAATAGCACTAACGTCGCAAAGCCTACCAATCCAGGGGCGCCCAGAGGTGCTAGGTGTGACAACCCGGAAGGAATGCAGGGTATAGCAGCATATCGTAATGAATGCAGCTATATGCAACCCTCGAGAGGTGACGGAAACCAACCGGATCTTGTTGAGCCTAATCGTAGCGTACCAGAGATCACGACTGCTGAAGAGAGCTTTGCTACGCAGGCTTGGATGTCGTCTGACCAACAATTACCCATTCTTACACCGAGCTCGGGGGCGACATTCGAAAAGACTGGATCTGGCAGTCGGACAATGTCTGGTTTTGGCGATGTAACAGGTGACAGCCAAGATGCTTCAGGATCGCCTGATGGATTGACATCGAATCGACCTACACCAAATTCGAGCTCAGGATCTGACCAGCGGAACCATCTGGCCCCTGGGCAGCTGAACGGATCCGGACACAACTCTTTCAACGCGAGCCCGATGTCGCCGAACCAGACTTTGATGAACCCGAGTGTTCTCGATGGGAGCACACAAGGATTCTTTTCAGACACAGCTGGATTTACGATGCCGACCAGCCTTGACCAGAATGGAGGTTTTTCAATGCCTGATGGTTGGGGAGACATTCAAGGACAATCAGGGATACCACAAGTTGGCGAGGGCGTCTTACGGGCCTTGATGAATATGGGACCAATGGACGCCATGGATTTGGGAACATGGGAAACAAAGGATACCTGAATTCGGTGAACAGGGAATTATTGCGGCCGGGATTGTTGGGCAAGCAACATGGCATCGAGAGCCTAGCCGGGATTCAACAATTATCATAAAAGGAAAGAGAAGGAGGTGAACACACCACGGATCAGAATTGGCACCAGGGGCGTTTATACGGGACAAACATATCGGCAATTTTGTACACTATGGGTTGGGAGTCTGGATGACTTACCATGTATGTTTTGAGTAATTCTGAAGGATACCCGGGTTCTAATGACAATGAAACATCACTATTACGGCCATAATAGGTGCAGGGAAAGAGAAGAGCTAGGTTATTGGATACCGGCGTGACGATGTTGACCATGGTCTCAGGGCGATCCTGCTGAGCGTAGTATCAATCAATTCAAGAGCCACGCCCGGTTAGCTCAATCGGTAGAGCGTGAGACTCTTACGAGTACGCGATCTCAAGGTTGCGGGTTCGACCCCCGCATCGGGCTGTTCCTATAATACGATTGCGAGCGATTTGTGAGGCTTTCATTTTTTTGTCAGGGTTTTTAATAAAGGTTCTACTATGTAATATCTTTGTGGCTTTCTTTTGTCTGTAGTATGGTCCGTGCAGAATTGGTGGGGCGTTTCTCTCGTTGCTTCTAGGTTCTGGTACTATATGCAGCCCAGCTCAGTAACACCCTGCCCCTCACCCAGACAATGACCCCAGGCAACGTCTTAAAGCAGCAACAGAAACGTCAGAAAGTGCCACCGAGAGGAATTGATCGTTCCCACTGAGGAAGGAATCTTACAGTGGATTTTGTTTTATCATCGCCGTGGCTGTACCAGGACGGAGACCCGCTGCCATGGCAGCTCCGAACACCCCGCCTCCGGGCTCCGCATCCGCCTCCGGGCCGGGGCTATCCGCAACGTTCTCAACTCCGGGTCTGCCGCCGGATTATCGCGATGCGCTTGGGCTTGATATGCATGGATATGTGGCACCCAGTATTGAAGAGGCTTATCATATCCATGCTATGCACAATGGCGCTGCTATCGCGACACCAGCAACCCCTGGCCAATTTGGTATACTTGCGCCGATAGGAGTGTCGGTGCCTGTTATGGAAACACCAGTCGATGGAATATTCAGTGTACAGAATAATGCTCGCCCACAGGTGGTTGGAAGATCGAATGGCCACTTGAGCAGTAAGATTATTGTTGATCCCCCAGATCTGCAGATGTGGCGGAATAAGCTGTTCAACGTGAACGAGACGATTGTTCTTACACATGAAGAGTAAAGAATCCCTCCTCAATCTGTGATGGAATTTCCAGTCCTTAACGGCTTTAGGTTCGAGACCTATTTTCCTCATGTAGACAACGTCTACTCCCGTCGTTCGACACAGCGTTATAAGCGCAAGCCTTTCATCTCACACTACTGGGACTGTCGTATGAAAGGCCGTCCTCCAGGAACACCCAAATCTGATGACCCCAATAAGAAGAAACGAAAGAGAAATGCGCGCCAGCGCGATTTATGTGATGTCAAGATCAAAATTACAGAGTATTTCCCGGGGGCTCGACTGGATCTTGATAACACCAGTGGTCTTGACGCAGGTCTGGCAGGACAGCGATTGTGGACAATACAGAGAGTCAACGGCAATGGAGGTAATGGAAAGGGAGACGGTGTGGCTGGGCCACATAAGCACACGCTCGAAAGGAGTGACGAGATAAAGAAGAATAGTGTGCAGAGATATTTGGCAAACCAAGCTGATGTGAAAAGGGATAAGGAGAAAGTCCAGGTAAGCCATATCCATGACACCAATTCTGAAGAAAAGGAGTTTCTAATACGGAGAATTCTTGAAAAGACTCCTCTGAAAGCCACAGGAGCTGCACTACTCACAGCCAGGAAACACGCAAAGGAGAGTGAATTCAAGCTCTACGCGGCATGTTTCTGGTATGTCGAACTCATACTCAAATACACCCACATTCCCATGTATACTAACCGCAAAAGCCCATTCTCTCAACGTATTTGGATCGCACTGGAGGCAAAAGGCATGCCCTACCAGTACTGCGAAACAGATGCCGTCCGTCACCCAACCCAACCCCACCTGGCTAACCCCCATGGCTATGTGCCCACCGTAACACATAGCGGATGGTCATGTTCGAATAGTGCTGTCATACTAGAATATGTGAGTCTCGTCTCAAAGCTGCTGGTTTGTGATATTGATGAGATGCGCAGCTTGAAGATCTCGGTCAAGGAACACCGATGCTTCCGGTAGATTCAAGATTGAAAGCCCATTGTCGTTTCTGGATTGACCATGTAAGATACATCCCACTATCACCAGAACCAGAGGCAACACTGACGTTGTGGAGATCAACCGTCATATCGTCCCGAACTTCTTCAAACTCTTCCAACATCAAGATCCAGCTCTTGGAGATGAAGCAGGGGCTAGCTTACAGGGCAGTATAGATACTCTTGTCGAAGCTGCGGACAAAAAGGTAGTTGATCCTGAGCTCTCGGTATATTGTTTGTGACCGACATACTGACTCCAATTCATCATAGGGTCCGTATTTTCTCGGGCGAAGCATGTCTCTGGTCGATATACATCTAGCACCATTTGCTATTCGATTCTCTAGAACCCTGATCCCAGCGAATATGCCGTCTTGCCCACCTGGATCACGCTGGGCGCGATGGCTGGATGCTATCGAGGGAGATAGAAGCGTGCGAGCCACAACCAGCAACCACGTGCTATACAGTGGGACACTAGATGCCTTGATGAAACAATATGGGCGCCATCAAGTTCAAGAAATTACGCATCGATAGGGAGCCCCTAACAATGCCTGAAATTCTCGGTACGTTGGAAAGATTGGTACGAAAGATCGACTGGAGCAGTAGGTTGTACGTTTTCCAGACGTATTCCGGTTGTGGTTAAGGGGTATCTATTTCATTATGAATATTTAGATGGAAAGCATAGCGCCTGGAGAAGGCGCTTAGACAGCAAATATGTGATAATTACAGTTCGAAATGCCATGAGGCCTTTATATAGTACCATCTGGCACAGAGGGGTCGCTTCTCATGGACCCTCTCTTCCTCCTCTTGATAGCATCCCACTTCTCTTCTATCGTCACTAGCTCGCCCCCAAGCCGTGCTTTGACTCTTCCTTCGCCAAGCTCCTCGAGCGTTTTGGACTCGAGGTAACTCTTGCCATCGTACTCGACGCGACGTTGGGAATCGGGTAGGTATGCCCAGGAGAAGATAGCACCCACAGCAGCCACAGACCCAAATAGGAGAAAGATGAGTCCTTGTCTGTTTTCTGCTTGATATGACTGGTTTATTCCGTATACCACTAGAACAGCAACGAGACTGCCTAGCTTCCCTGCAGCAGCAGAGATTCCGTGGCACAGACAACGATAGCAGGTCGGGAAGATTTCGGCTGGTATGATAAATGTCAATGTGTTGGCGCCTGGTAATCCATGGTTAGTTCCGAACATACGGAACAGAGAGCGTGTCAACTTACCAAAGTTGAACATGAAGTGACAGATGGCTACAAACACCACTGTGGCCGGAGCACCTTTTTGCTGATGGACGCCATAGTAGACGCATCCAGTGATGACGAAGAAGCCAGCTAGAACGAGGAAGGATGCTGTGAGCCACTGACGTCGAGGGATGCGGTCGGCAAATAAGACGAAACAAGCGCTGCCTGCAATGGATGCAAGCGAGACGGTCAAAAGATATTGCTTTGTTTGCTCTATAAGCACGTCGTAGATGGTGTTGCAGGGGTGCGTCGCGTCGGTCGACCAAATTGGAAGTCCATCGGTGGCCCAATCCGGTACCGTCGAATTTCCCCCGCGAAGCGATGATGTCCAACACTCGAGGGAGTCGTCGATCTTGGTCGGCGTGGTAGTCGCCCACATCGTCGACAGAGTCCCTCTATTATCGAGGCTCATGCCATAGAACGAGACGTCCAAGAAAAACCATGTTGCCGCCGTGCCCAGTAGATATGCCCAGTTCCCGTCGCGGATGAAGTAGTTGTGGAGGTCCTCTCTCGAAAACTGCACCGGCATCGGCTGCTGCGAGCTACTCGCAAGATGCATCCCATCTCCAAGACCATTTGTGCGATACGAAGGTGCAACATGGTGGTTCCCATCGGGAGAGGTAGTCTGATATGTTGCTGGTGCTTGACTTTGAACGAACTGGTTCATCGGGAACGAGTTTTGTCCCCCAACACCGCCACTCATGGAGCGACCGTTGACACCTCCGCTGGGGAATGCTTCTAGCCCAGCACCTTGCGGAGCACCGTAGATTCTTTGAGTATTTGCCAGAGCCATCCTCGGTTTGTTCCTGACCTCAAGGCTGTAAATACCACAGTCGAACAGGAAGAAGCGGAAGATGATGGCGAGCAGTGCAGGGACGGCACCTGACCCGATCACAATGCGCCAGACGCCGTCCAATGCCTTTTTGCATTCCTCTTCATGCAATCTATCGAGCCCGCAACGCATTCCTTGGAGGTTGTGACTTCGCTCGAAGCCGAGGAGGACAAACAGACCGACCAACTGGGCCAGTGCCTGGCCGATGGGCTGCATCATGAAAACGGACGAGAGCATAGTAGCGCGAGATTGTGTACTGGACCATTCCGATGTGATGACAGCGCTGAGGGGATATTCAGCTCCGATTCCTATGGTGTTTGTTAGCATCCAAGTTTCGTCATTTCTTATGTATGGTTGGAAGCCAGAGGTTGCTCAGGAGGATTCACGCACCAATGCCCATGACAAAACGCCACCAAATGAACAGACCGAGAAAAGAGAGATCATTGTAGCCATGACTGCTCGTGGCGACTCCAATCGTAGAAACAATAACCAGAACGAGCTCAACGCCATAGAGGCGAGTTCGACCATAGCGATCCGCAAGGTAACCAAAGAGGATCTGACCAACAACGGATCCCAAGAGTGTAAAGAAGTTAATGAGTAGACCCGACCATTCCGGGCCATTGGGCCAGTATACAAATGCGATAGAAGCGAGGATTACATTTGTCGAGAAGAGATTATAGCTATTCACGAGTTAGGAAGTCTTTGTACAGAAGTGGCGAGGAGGAGGCTCACGAATCTGTTAAAAAGCCGGAGGCACAAACACCCCAGATGCGAAAGTTCCATGAGTTCAAGTCAAGCTCGTATCGCAACTGTTGACGATCCTGTTATGTCAGAACCGTTGTTAGTCAACAACATCAAAATCATGAAGATACAGGAGGGGGAGAGGCTTATGGATGTGGCACATTGATGGCCACGCACTGACTTACTTACCTGTGCATCCTGCGATGGCAAGGCAGAACTGTCCGAGCCCAAAAACCCGCGGTTTTGGCGCAAAGAATATCTCGAGAGAATAGACATGATTCGCGACGGGGGGTGAGCATCAGTTGCAAAAGTTCCAGTTGGGCTCAGTGCAGTTCAGATCAGAGGGGGTGGTCTGAGAACTCCTTTCGGGCGATCTGATCCAAAAGAGCCCGATGGGCGACGGGCAGATTATAAGGCAATTACTGGGATTGCGGACAAGCAAGGTCCAAAGAGGAAGAGGAGAGGACTGCAATTCTCATGGCCGTGTTCCAATTCAGCAGGAGTATAGCATAGCAAGAATAGAGAAACAGAGTATGCCGTTGTCAGAGTCAGAACCAGAGCAGGCCGCGAGCTATGAATAAATGGGTGTGGGATGCCATCGCAAAACTGTGTGGCAGGCAGTTTAAAGAAGGACTGCGTGCTGTGCCAAGCGCGCGCCGCAACGATGAATTAGTTAATTAATTGCTTTGAGCTGACGGACCCGACCCCTTGGCTAAGGCACGCTTGGCTTCACTTGGCAGAGCCCTCTGAAGATTAACTTATTCACCCTTGTTAGAAGCGCGACCGGAGCCTGGGTAAATAAGGTACCGACCTACGTACGCGGATGGATTAGAGATGGTTGGCGCTCCAAGTGTTTCAGTAGGTATTGAGTTGAACAAAAACGTCTCCGAGGGGCCAGTCTCGATAGGTCAGTGGTGCCAAGAAGATAATACCATGCAAGTTAATTGTCTGGAGAAGGGCGACGATCTATTTGAGCTGCAGAGACACAAATAAATGACTTGCTTCATCAGCGACTGTTTAGGGGTCCCTTGTCAGCCAAACTAGGTAGGTAGCCCGTGAGGGTACAGAATTGTCCGACTTGTGAAGAGCAATCAATCAATCAATGCCTTAGAAGAAGAATAATCCAATGGAGGCGGCACCTCTCCCTGCCCGAGTCTGGAACCACTGTGGCTTGTAGACTTGCATTGAGTTAACCGTTTAAGATAACGGAACAAGGCATTGGCATCTGTGAAAGAGGCACGTGGTGTTGAAGCTTGGTCGGCAGGACGTGGGGGAAATTTGATGTCGCGAAGAAGTGGTTTGCATAATCATGTTTAATTGAAGGTGAAGAAGAAGCGGTTCGGTATCGTACTGTTGCTGTTGATAGATGCACTTTAAGGGAGACGGCGCTGTATTCTATCTATACCTTACCTTACCTTACCTTACCTTACCTTACTTTGCATACTCATGCTGTACCTTGACTAGTGCCTCGCTGAATCAACCTGGGTCCGAGTGCTGCAACCCAATTCCATGGTTCAGGGAATGCAGTAGATCGACGTTGCGACCCTCAGGACAGAAGATCTAAGCCGTTATTGCACGAATCCATAGTCTTAACCGTCTTGATATGATTTATATCAACTCAAAGAGGAAGGAAGGACATCTCTATATCGTGGGGAGCTGGTCATTCTCGGAACGTGACAGGGCAAGTGGTGATTCCGATGTTATTTAACTTGTCGAACATATCGAAAACTCATATGCCAACCGTTTTTTTTTTTTTACTTACAGCACGAAATGACCTTCAGCCACGACTGCAATTGAGGGATCGCTGAGCGTGCCGAATCACACGCGGCTCTTCCACTCTTTGCCAGACCATTATCGAAACATGCATCTCCATTACTGTGCAAAAACCCCAAGCGATGCCATCACGCTCAGAGTGACTAAGCTTCATTGGAGGCTCCAGCACCAGTTGAGGTGATGGGTTATACAGTAGTAGCACGCGGCTCTGCCCAGCTAAGGTCCGTATTCGTGATACCGCCGGATCTTTCGAGCGATGCCAACGAGAATGATAGCTTTCTCAATTGGCAAGTCATAAACATGCGATCAATTCCAGATTCTGGTGACATCCATTCATATCAAACAAGACTGACGGCCCAGATAATCGGAATTGCTAGCCGGAGCTTGGCCTAGCTCCAATGCAGCGCGCCAAAAGTACGGAGTAGACCCCGGAACATTACACAAAGAGCCCCACGACATCCATGGATGGACCCAAGCTTTCTTGGCCGTGTTAGCTAGGTAGCCCATCAGAATGTCCCATGGACCCCCGTGCGCCGTGCTCCCGCTGTTAGTGGACCACCAATGGAAGACAAGCTTCTGCCCATGTGGCGTCGACCCTTGGCTGTCGGTTGCACAACGCAACGACATTTGCTTGGGCTTGGAGTTTCTGGGGACGACTTCTGTCGATGCAGCTCCTCTTCTGTTGCCAACAACTGGCGGCTTTGCGACAGGCAGCGTGCAGCGTGCCTGTCTGTGTGTGGCTAGCCTTACCTGCCTAAGGATACAGGTACTGTATCTATCCATCCCGTCCTCCTCGCCAATTTGATGCGGGCCCAAACATATGTGCTACCTACGAATGGACAGGCCCCTGATTGACTCGAGTATCCATGGAAATTCACCGCGCTCGTCTATCTACCTTTTTTTTTTCTCTCTCTCTCCCAGCACGATTTGCGATGGATGATGCTGGCCTGCAGCTGGTTTATGGGACGAACAACGAAAAAAACAGACACACTTGCTTAGCTCTAAAACTTCTAGGAAATCGCCTTGAACTTTGATTTCTCTCCTGTCCCATCTTGGGCTGGTCTGATCTGGTCTGGTCTGTCCTGCTTTGCCCTCTACATACATACTGTTGTTGCAACAGCTTCGGGTGCGATATCTGTTTGTACGTGAGCTCCAACTTTACCTCATCCAAAGTTGGGACCCTCGGCTCCTGGAGCCCATCAAGCACACCATTCATTGTACACGTACGTACGGATACAGAGAATATTACTGGGAATCCCAAGGTCTAGTTTCCTGCTGTCGTATCAGAGGGGCAGACGAATGCACCAGCGGCTTCCGGAGCTACCCTTGCCAATCTAGTGCTTGAAGTCTATCCCGACTGAGTGTACCTTACTCGGTGCCTCCACGTTGTATCGCTGCCCTATTGTTGAGAATCTGCCTTTGCGCCGGCCCAGGCATTGGCGATATCAGGACCTCGACAGCCAAGAGCCTGCCGAGCCGCCATTACTCTGTCAACATAGGCTTCCACACAGCAGACCTGACCGTTCGTTACCCAAGTTCAATCAAGCCAAAGCGTGTCAACGGCTTTAGGGCTGGTCACTGGGATCTTCAAGAAAGCGCCAGCAGTGACCACTCGCACCTCCTGCGCCGTTGTGACCGTGTCATGACATGTCCCCACCGCTCGGTCAGTCAGATCGCCCTCGACTGCTACCAGCGACAGCATGTCGTCCTCGGGCTCGTCCTTTACTTCCTCGTCGCTCGGTCGCCCACCAACATACGGACGAACATACGTCAGTCCGGTTGATTCAACCTGGACTCCCACCTCCGGCATATCAACCATTTCTGCTCCGACCACCGAGGGGTCGGGAACTGGCACCTCGGTACTCGATTTGGGACCCCCGGGTTTCCAGGCAACAATGTGCGATTCTCCCGGCCCGCCGCGGTTGATATGAATGACGTTTCCATCTGGCTGACACTGGGATACATCTAGAATACTTTTTCAAGATACTCCTGACGAACGAGTCGTTTACTTGGGGCCTTGGGAAGTGGTGGGCTCTGAGCAACGCCGTATTCTGTGGCAGGGTAGCTACCAGAACGAATTGCTCGAACACTTCTGTATGTAGACTTGGGCTGCTGCTTTCCACATTCAACGTCAGCTAACTCAATTGACTCTCAGTGCCCTCCGACACACCCTCCGACATATATCCTCATACCCTCCACTCGCGCCATCGCCCGTATTATGACCCTTCAGACATGGAAAGATATCTCACGTTTCAGGAACCTCACCGGATTCGATACACAACAGATGAGGGTGTTTGTATACATGACCAGTACGTCACGATCAGATATGAGTTCACGACAGTCGAGAGCTCTATTCAATTTCAGGGAGATTTGCGCAGAAAGGACCTAGTTGATTTCTATGACGTCGACGTCGTCTGGACAAACGTCCATGGTCGCACAGATGGCTTCGGCAAGGTGAAGGGGATCGGTGCGATTCAGAGACTCAAGCTGTGGAGGGATCGATATACGACTTTCCACTCCCTCAGCGTGTGTGCGAATAAGACGGATGGCCAATACCGAGAGTATGATATTCACTCGTTCGACGGGGAACTGCGCGGGCGGGACGACCGCGCAAAACAGCTTCGACTCAATGCGTCTGGCAGGCGGCATACTTCGGGCGACGACCAGCACTCACACCGACGCTTTTCACTGCCGCATCGTATGCGATCTCGAACCAGAACGAATGATTCCTCCGAGCCAAGATCATTGCAGCAGCCGACTCTCGACATACGATATCTGGCCATCCAGTTTACTGAGCGTCAAGGTAAGAAAAAAAAAAAGAGCGAGCAACGGCTGCCCTGGCCGGATCTCCAAATCTGTCTCCCGACATGTCAGCTAACAGTCAGACCAGCATACCGACGATTCATCGAGACATGGCTTTATTGCCACAGTTCGGACCGTGAATTCAACGGCATCCCATTTCCACCAAACCATTTCGAATTGCCCTCGCCGCAGATTTTGCCGGGACATTCTCCCGATTTACCGGTGTCAGGATGGCCGAACCACATGCTCGAATCGGTGCCAGAACCCTCGGATGCGGCCGAAGCTACGCCTTGAAAAGGTCAAATCCGAGTCAGATGCCATATCAGTATCCTCGACCAGTTGCACCACCGAGACGAGCCACATGTTCGTGCTGCAGTGCGTGTCCAAGTGGGGTGACAGTAGTTGCAAGGTTTGACGTTGACAGCCCACACCCTTTCACCTGTCAGAAATGAAAGCGCTCATCAAACGCCGCCCAAAAGGGCGATAATCAGCAGCCACCCGTAGGGGATTGGCCGGAACGTCAAGCAGAGGTTATCAGGCTGTATACCTTATGTCGCTATCCGTGGGCAGACAACGGGGAAATGCTCGGGGCGCCCCCACACCGACTCCCAAGACCCCGCGATGCCTGGATCGTACCATGGAACTGTGTCGTCATTGAGATGCACAACCCGTCATGAATGGAAAGTTGATAAACTCAACTCAAGCTCCCTTCTCCCCTAGCATCCATCGCTCACTACTGCTGCCACTGCTCCCCCGTTCCTGATACACACTCAACACCAAAACATTGACCCCTTCAACGTCGTTCCATCGGTCATGAAGGTCATTCTCGCCATCAATGCCGGCTCCAGCTCGGTCAAGATCTCGGTTTATACTGCAGATAAGAACGCAGAACCTCATCAAATCGCAGAGGCCTCAATCGGCGGATTGACTGCCCCGCCAGCAACGCTTGCTTATACGCGTCGCGGTGAGAAGGTGGTCAAGGCGAAAGAGGTTGCCGAAAGCGTAAAGAATCAAGAGGATGCTTTCGACCTTCTCCTCAAGACATTCATTGATGACAATGAACTCAAGGAGATCTCTTCAAAGGAGGACATTGCCATCGCCAGTCATCGCATTGTTCATGGCGGAGACTATGATCGGTCGCAAGTCATCACCCAAGATGCCTATCACCACCTTGAAGAACTCAGCGACCTGGCACCACTTCACAATGGTGTCGCCTTGAGCATCGTCGATACTTGCATCAGCGCGCTGCCCAAGACCATCAACGTCGCCTGTTTCGACTCGCAGTTCCATACAACTATTCCTCCACACATCTACACCTACCCCATCGACCCAAAGATCGCGAAAAGCAATCGCCTACGCAAGTACGGATTTCACGGAATCAGCTATGCATTCATCACAAGAGCCGTGGCGCAATATCTCGAAAAAGACGTCGACAGCTTAAACATGATCGCTTTGCACCTCGGTAGCGGTGCCAGCGCCTGTGCCATCAAGGGCGGCAAGAGTTGGGATACGAGTATGGGGCTTACACCTTTGGCGGGCCTTCCTGGAGCGACTCGGAGCGGCAGTGTTGATCCTAGGTAAGGCGCTCAATCCCTCAAAAACACCCAAACACCCTTAGCCCAGGGCCCAGAACCCAGAATCATGCCCCACCGGATGCAGCGGAATGCTACTCTCATCAGATCATACATGAGATCCGAAACCGAGGGGGTGGGATCAGGGTCTTCCTTTCTAAATTAAGGTTCTTGCATGCTGACCCTTGCCAACCTTTACAGTCTTGTCTTCCACTATGCCTCCGATGTGGGGAAACTCTCCCCTGCATCCACCAAACATCTTCACATTTCAAGGGCTGAAGAGATCCTCAATAAGGAGAGCGGCTGGAAGTCCATGACGGGCACGACCAACTTTGGCGTAGTTGCCGAGTCAGACGAGCCCACCCACCGCCTAGCCTTTGAAATCTTTGTCGATCGCATTGCCGGCTTTGTCGGCTCTTACTTCGTAACCCTCGAAGGTCGTGTCGATGCTTTGGTTTTCGCTGGCGGCATTGGAGAGCACAGCGCCAAGCTTCGATCTGCCGTCGTAGAGAGGGTTGCCTGCTTAGGCTTCGCCCTCGATGATGCTAGTAATCAGGAACCTATCAATGATGTGGTCCAGGAACTCAGCAAACGTGATGCCAGGCAGCGGGTGCTGGTCTGTCAGACAGACGAGCAGCTAGAGATGGCCAGATTGTGTGCAGAAAAGGAGGATATATGGGAATAGGGAACCGCATGCGGTACGAGAATTATGAAGCATGATGACAATTAGTTGAGTAACGATACCGGATGATCAGATGATCAAAGCATACATACATATATAAAAGAAATTAGATTTGATTTTTACTTGTCATATGTAACCTGGTTGGCATGTGTGTTTTGGAAATGTCTCAGGCTTGGCAGAACATTCCATGTGACAAAAACTCAGAAGCGCGTAAAATGAATCGAGTTACCTGCCGACCATCAGGCCATTGGTTACCAAGAGTATACCACAAACAAATGCTACAAAGTGGATATCTGTTTGTCCCTTGGCAAAGCAGAGTCTCATGAGTATTGATCTATATTAAGGTAGCTTGAATAGGTAGGCGATAAGCTCACAAGGTATTGTAATAATGAGCCCAGAGATTTGATGTCGAATGGAAAGAGCAAGTCATCGTTAATTATGCTAGTGATAGGAAGAATTTATGGTACACCATGTAAATAAAGGTATTCTATCCCTTCACATTGACTGACATTACAAAAATGCTGGAGAATATGATACAAAAATTCAAAATGGTATCAATTGTGTACAGTTCGTGTGTTGAATCCAAGGTGGAGGCACCAGTGATGGCACCTATCCAACTCCTGGGGACTACACAGAAACCTGCCTCACTGCCGTCTAGATACAGCCGCAAGGGGCAGCGGCCAAGTGTGTACTATGCCGCTGTCTCGTCTTCTTCCACCACCCATGCCCCTAGAGATGCCCGATACAGCCCTCGAATGGGCCTATCCCAAAAGATCTTATAGTTGAACAAAAGTTGGAAACATCAAATCGTGAAAACCCCACCAACGCCATGCGTTTTTTTTGCCCTCGAGTTTGAAACTCCAAGAGGGCGCGTCCTGTCATCGTTTATCTAAACCGTGTGCCCTTTATGGGGAGAACCATCCGTGTAGCCGATCGTATACTCGCGACACCGTCCAATCCCAGACACCTTTTGAATAAATGATAAATAGAAAAAGGAAGAAAATAAAACAAACCCATCCAAGTGGAAAACGCCTTTGAATCCGGGTTGCTCCTCGTGTGTTCATACAACGCCGTAATAGAAACAATCCATTGAACAGAATAAAAGTGCACCAATGTCTGTATGGGGAGGGGGAGTCGTGAGGGGGATAGGTTGTGCACCAAGGATCAAGTCGACAGGTGGAGTAATTTGTGTGTAGAGATAGGACTTGTCAGAGGATTAAGATTATCAATAAAGTAATGCCCGAGAGAAAAAAAAAAAATCTTTTTTTGGAAGGAAGAGAATGCCGGGGGTGAGAGATCCAGCGTTATTCACTTCAGACACCGGAACCCTCCTGGCATGCTACGGCCATAGCGAGGGCATCCAGACCGCTAGGTGTCCTGCCAGCAACAGGGCGGTTGAGAATGGGCAAGTTGCGGCCGCCCAAATCCCAAGATCCACTGTTGACACTGGGTGAGGCCAGCGGGGGCGTGGGAAGGGGATAGGGATCAGCGTCGCGTCGGCTCCTGGACGAGGATGTGCGGCTCGCGGAAGGGCGCCCGGATGTAGAGTTACGGCGAGCATCAGCGAGGGATGTCCTGTGACTGCGCTGGCTGGTAGAAGAGCGACTCTTATCCTTAAAGTGGGTTTCGAGATGTTGCTTCATGTTGTCGGCGCGAGTGAACTTCTTCTGGCATCCCGCAAAAGTACATTGAACAGCCTTCTCTGCAGTGTGAATCTTTGAATGGCGCGAGGCATGACCTGAGGTGGTGAAGGTCTTTTCGCAGCCATGAGTGTCGCGGTACCTGCAGGGATACCTCTTTCCGGGGCGCTCGGGCATAGGCGAGGATCGGGGCTGGCTGACCATCTCAGCGTCGTAGGAAGCTGAACGGGTGCTGTCGGCGTATTGGGCATGCTTCACCTCCATGTTGTAGTCCTGAGGAATTGTGTACATGACCTGTTGTCGAGGGTAGTAGTCGACGTTGGGAGTCAGAGGAGAAAGAGGATCGTTGCTCATTTGAGAGTCATAAGAGTCGGAACGAAGAAGTTCGGGAGTGTCTGGCGAAGAAGAACTGCTGCCCGGGGTGGGGTATGATTGAGTGAAGGCATAGCTGGAGTGAGAGTGGAAGCTGAGAGGTGGTCGTTGCGTTGGCTGCTGCTGCTGCTGTTGTTGTTGGGAAGCAGTTTCGTCGTTAAGGAGTGAAACTCGTCGACCAGCGGCGTTGATTGCGTGCATTGTCATTGCGGCAGTAATTGTGAGCGGCTCTTGGTAACTTTCGTAGTTGCAGTAAGATCAGTAGAACACAGCTACTGATCAGATCAGACTGGGTGAGTTGATGCGCCTGGATATGGTTGCAGCTCCGAGGGAAGCGAGGCGGACCCAAATAGCGGGATGGCTAGTCGCGGAGCTTGTCTGGACTCGAGGGGGCCGAACGAAGGGATTGATAGCTCAAAATCGCCTCCGCTTTTTAGAACACGAGACTGATGGGTTTTCTCGTGGTCTGTTGCGTGCGTGTTCCTGAAAAAAGACAGGGGTCCGGTAGTGGTAGCGAAGGGAGCAAGGAGCTGATTATGGCGGTGTCAATTCTGCAGTCTTGGTAGTAAGGAAGCAGAGTAGTTGGATGTTTGGTATCAAGTTCATGTATTGCACCGAAAAATAAGCAAAGATCTGGCACAAGCGGTGATTGTTGTTGTTTAGATAATGGAGGTTGCCGAGGAATCCAGTAGACAAGCCAGAGCCGGAGCCAAGGAGCAACGATAAAACAGACAGAGAGGGTGACAGGATACACAATACAAGAACGGATATAACAAGCAAGTATCCGTTGATGATCAGCCCAAGATGGAAGCAACTTTGTGAGATGAGAGTATATCGTAGTATGTAAATAAAAGTATGAAGAGTGAAGAATACCAAACAAGGCGAGGCTGGAAATGATGGATGGCTGGAGCTTAAGTTTATAAGTAACCCGTTGGATTCGCAAGGAGGAAAACAAGGGGAGTGGGAGAGAGTACGTATAGAACGGAGGGAAACAGAGCACACGCCTCTCGGTTGAGGGGCGTATTACTATGTACGGGCAGTAAGAGAAAAGAAGGGAAAAGAAGGGATAGAATTGGGGTGGGAATCAAGCATGGGATTTTTTGCGCAACCCCATCGATCGATGAGATCGAGAAAAATGTCGAGTCTGAATTGAGAGTTACGATGAATGAACGTAACTTGGGTAGGTTGGCCTGGATGAGCCACACACACCCTAGAGCATGGGGTCCACCAGCAACAGACAGTGGTGTGTCGTTAACTCCTTTTTTCCCCCCCGCCGCCTCCACTTTCTACCTGCTTGCGAAGCTGACCAGAGCCAGACACGCTGAGCTCAGGCAGCGCAGCGTAGCATCTAGGGGTGTTTGTGCCTTACTAGCCCTTGCTAGCCACTCTAGCTCTGGGGAACGTGCCCCAGCATGATCCACTCTGGCCCGCCCTCGTCTCACCCCAAAGCCCGTTGCTGGTTGCAGGCAGCAAATGGAGCAGATGTCTTATTAGTGGGTCAGCGCCGCAGTTTTATTTTTCTTTACAATACAGTTGCTAGAGGGCCTGTTCTTTAATCTCATCAGCCAGACGCTGTCACCATGACGCCTCTCTTTGCTCAATGCCTTGCATGAGCCCCCTCAGCCTCAGGGAGCAAGAAAACTATGGAAGGTGATAAAAATATTCAACTAAACTTAATGTGAACTTGGGAGTCCCTTAGATCAGTTGTTTTTATCACGTAGGATAAAGGTTCTAAGTTTTCTTGCCTCCCATTGCCCCCTCCTTCTGAATGTCGTTGATAAGCATGTTGGTGTTGAAGAGGGACGAGTATGTATGGGTGAAGAGCGGGGAAAAGTTAACCGAAACCCCATCGCTCACTCGGCCGCATCGAGCTGGCCGCGGCGCGACACACTCATATCACAGCACGTTAGTATGTAGTGTCGTCCACGGTACCATAGGTGTCTGCGCACCAAACAAGTGCGGCCCTGCTGATGAGTTGACGACTACTGCACCTATCCTACGGAACGGCACTCCGGGACTTGGACCCTGATTTCCAAACTGTAATCTCGATCCCTAGGCTTGGGGCGTCACCATGACGGATAGCCGGATCAGACGAGCTAGTGAGAGAGTACCTAGGACCCCGAGACACCGTACATCTTCTAATCGCACCATGGTGACGTCAACTTCACAACAGCAAGCCATTAGCTACAGGTCCAAACTTTCAGAGGGACGCTGCAGTAATCGCTGAATCTCTGGCCAACTGAGCGACTCCAGCTCCAGGTAGCGGCGACCCTTGATCATTCATTATCAGAGCTATATTTAACGGTTACACAAAAGCAAAACGGACCCAAGCAAAGTACATATTGTATGACAGACACTTTCCTACCATAGCGGGAAGGGGGGGGGGTTTTGGACATATGTTAAAGGGGGGAAAGACTGTCTAAGTTATTTTATCACCCTCAATATCCTGCCCCAATAGGCTAACATGATATTATCAACCGAAAATAACCATGACAGTCTTTTCTGTCTACTAACCGATATCCAAAAACACCCCTCTCCCGCGTAGGTATACAGCTCATGCAGGGCTTAATCCTGTCACTTTCAGGAAACTGTCTGTACTCTATAGGTCGGACCCTGCAAATCCCCTGCCAACCCCGGGGCTTACATACCCAAGTTTTACGCAAAAAATACGTTGAAAAGAAGACCCGAGACACAGGCATCGTGTATGGTGAACTTGCACTTGAAAAGCCAGTCAGCTCTAGGTAAACTAAACAACCTACCTATACAATACAACATACAGTATGGTGCTTCATGGAAGGATTTTCGACCGAGTGCAAATTCAAAGAACATACATCTTTGAGTTTAGAGGTATTGATTGGGTTGTGCGTTGTGATTAGAAAATGTTCCCTGGCGCAGCATCCGACCGAGTGGCCGCTGGTGAGTCCAGTGTCAATTAAGACAGGGCGTATTATGTGGTAGCAATGGGATAGGAGGGTGGAAAGCCCTGCAAGGAAGTCACTGCCTGCAGGAAAAGACTGAGCAGAAAGCAAAGCAAAGCGAAGCAAAGCAAAGCAAGGTGAAGTTCAACAATCTTCGGTACCCATCCGTTTGCTGTGATTAGTCTAAGGAAGATGGTCGCGAATGATCGACATTACATGGAAGCTGGAGGTGAGGTAAAGGACTACTACTGCTACTATACCTACCTATACAGTTGCTTCTCTGAGCGAGAGCTATTTGGGGGATAGTGTTCCCAGAAAAAAGGACTAGAGATGGCTTGCGCTAAAAGAAGGTCAAAAGCAAGCCCCTCGCCCCTGGTCGCCTCACACCTGATGTTCCCTGGCGGTTATCCTTCATCGACCCTGGCAAGAGCTCGGTGGTTGCAGCTGGAGGCCATCAAAGGCCCCTTCGTCCCTGGCAAGCCACCCCACACCAGCCTGTGTTCCCACTTACCAAGGAAGAGACAAAAACAAGAGCGCGAAATCGCGCCGCAGCAAATAGAAGAAACCAGGAGAATGGAGTATTCTTCCGTGACAAAGAAGAAGCGATCAGAGAGGGGAACCCTTAGATACCTGATGCAGTTCCCTCTGTCCTTACATGCTTCGAAATGTCAAGTCGGTTGTGTAGGTAACTGGGGAAAATCAAGGCATAACCCACCATATTCTTAATCCGGTCCATAGGTGAGGTGAATTTATTTTTTCATCACTCCGAGGTGGCTAGTGGATGCTACCACTATCACTACCACCTCCACTGTTCTCCAGTAAGCTCCGGCCAAAACCGTCTCAGCGGTTGCACCAGCCCAGCTGGCCGCCGAGCCCTGGCTGGCCTGCCTTAGGACAAACCGACAAATGGTGAGGGGGAGCGGGAGCTTGCTGATGACTCTCAGGGCAGTTGCCTCTTTGTGCCAACCCAGGGTTCGTTTTTGGAGGCCAGTGCCACAATGCTCCTCACACCCCTCCCCCCCTCTCTCTTCTCTTCTCCATCAAAGTTGAACACTCTGAACAGAAGAGGAGAGAAGGGGAGGCAGACGACAATCCCCTAAACGCTAACGCTTCCAGGGTCGTCCCCAAGGGTCCCCCATCAGGACTGGGGATAGAAACTCCATCAACCAATAATCGGAAAAGATCGAGAAAATGGCGATCAAGGGAGTTTTACTGTGGTTCCAGAGTGGAGACCGACCCAATGCCAACATTTTCACTGTTTATGGCCTGCACCAGCCGCAACAGCAGCAACCTAACTTCTGGAGAGGTTCGGCCAATTAACCCATGACAAGTACCAGAAGGCACGAAAACTTCCTACAGTCCTACAGCAATGGAAGCAAAAACTGAACTCGTTGTTCGTTGCCAAGGTTTTGCAAGTTTATAGTGCTCGAGATTAAACCAAATATGTAGCTCTGTTTTAGAAGCCACATGGCAAACAACAGCATCATTTAAGCTGCGATCCATGTGTTAATCCCGTGTTCTGTAACTTGACCATCATGATGGCGTGCCGAGGAATGAATTCTCTCGTCAAACCTCACCTCGTCTTGTTGTTTCTTGGCCAATCAATTTTTGTGCGGATGCTCTCCGGTAGTCATCGTGGGAACTCTATCTTGTCGTTTCTCTTCCATCCCACAGCGCCCCATCAACAGTGCCAGAGTGAGTGCCTGCGATTTGTTTGTTTGGGCGCGGACCCAACCCCGGCCGCCGAAGGGTGTCGCAATGGAGTTGACGAACCCTGTTGAAGACTCGACTTCCACTCAGCTCAGGGAGTTTCCCCATCTTGGCAAGATGGGGTTTGTTGAAGGAGCCTCGAGGAGCCATTGCAGCCAATGACACTCGGCGACACTTCCTGATAACCTGATGAATGAGGAGATTTCCCATATGATCCGTCGAAGCTGACTGGCTCACTTCTGACTGATTGGATTGACCCTGGCTTCTGACTCCTTACACCCCTTCTCTCTTGAATCGCCAGATTGACTTCCACTTTGCAGCTGTGTACTGACTGCTGTACAAGACCTATGCCAGGGTTTCTTGACACGAAGGACGAACGAACTTTATGTTCCGTGGTCCAATTCGTACGAGTAGGGTATCCCCCATTTGATCAGTACAGTACAACCTCGATCTCAAAACCAATCTCTGCAACCTTCCGGTCGTTTTGCTCCGGAATGCCAATCACGTACATCGGGCGTGCTTCTTGATCACTGAAGCCAGCATTCAGGGTCCCTCCACCACCATCAGTTGAGAGACGGATGCGTTTACAAGCAGACAATTGTCTGCATTATTCACAGCACTTCCATCGCGCCCCATTGACGTCACATATCCTAGCCGAGCTACCTTGGCTAAATGAATCCAGTGTCTCTCGGTCTCTTCAAGGTGGAATAACTCTTATAGGGCTCACCACAGTCAATGAAACTGATGAGATTATTTGATCCGATATGTGGTTGATTGTACGTTTCGCTACAGTGACGTTCATCTTTCGATGGATGACATGGACACTAAGCCTTGACAGGGCTTTTAGGGATCTGTCTAGGATAATGAGCTATCGCTTGTAAATGACAGGCCCCATTTGTGCATGACATTTCTTCTCTCCAATTCTGATGACGCAACCGGTCGGACTAGGCCGAGAGATCTTGGTCTGAGCAGCCTACTATGTACGAGCACGATCTTGATGAACTGCTGGCGGAACATTTACAACGGACGGGAGTACAGTACCTTCAACATCCAAAACGGGCCAAGGGATGGAGACAGACCTCGCTTTAGGGTCGAACACTAACTTATCAAAAACCTCCGGGGAGTAGGTAGCTGGGTCAGAGTCAGGCTCCGTTAAGCATCCAAGATTGCCGTTTCATACTAACCGGGGAACAATCTTGATTTCGGACTGCAGGGCCACAACAGAGTTTCAAAGCCGGCCTAATGAAGCGGTCGGATATCGAAGTGCTTCCAGAATAATGACTAGACTGGTTCGAATGGGTATGCACCGGCTGTACTCGATCACAAAGACCAGGAAGGCATAAAAAGTACGCAGATGACCGCAGGGTCGACTGTGTCAGGCAAGTTCCTTGGTTTACTGAGTGTTGAGAAAAACAAAGCAACAAGGGTCCTGTCTGTCTGATCAGCGGGGCGAAAACGAATGGCGGCAGCATGAAGCGCATCGGCTTCCACTGAGTGCGATCGAGCATCGAAGGGGATCGGGTCAACGATGCTCAGTTGAGATCTCAAGTCAGGAGGGGGATCGGTCCCTTTTGACTTCCTAGGCGGTGCCCTGCGTGGAGTGTGCGTGGTCGGATCCCCTGGCAGGCCAGCCTCATCGGTCCCGTCCGCGTGGCTCTCGAGGGTCCCGCCGCCTCAGCGACCGAGGGGCTTGAGACCAGATATCAAGGGTTTTCAGGGAGTCAAGGAGACAAGGGGAGGGGCGTGAAGACATGGCGCCGGAGAAGAGGGCCCGTACTGCACTGTAGAGTATGTACGAGGGGGATCAATCTAACCTCAGGGACCCCGGCGATCATCCATCATCTTCTAATTCCCCAAGGACAAGGCCTATCTTGCCTGCCATGGGCAAGGCACGTCTCCCGGGCTTCAGAGAGAGGTCTAGGTGAGGAGTGAAGCACACATGGCGGGCGGGGACCAAGGAGCAGGCATCATCAACAAACAAGACTTGGTCTACCTGGTTAGTGTTGCTAAAGATGACCTGGTGGAGGGAAGGCGGTTTAGGGGACCTCGTCTGTGACGCGCCGCTGAGCCATGATGCGATACCGTACCCTCTTTCGCTTCATCAAGCCCTTCTGCTCGGGACGCCTAGGACCACATTGACCAATCATGTAACCAGGTCGACAACACCCTCGTTCCTTTGGGGTAGATTGTCAGGCACAAGCGGTAACCAGCCATACGCCAAACCAGTCAGCCGGAGCCAAGCAGTTGTCCCAGACTCTCACCAGCCAGTGGGAGCGAGTCCGGCCACGACGGGTATTTGCTTGGTCGTTGGCGATCCTCGTCGTCTGCGAACCTAAAGCAGGCTAATGAGGCAAGGCCAGGTATTGCCGAAATCTCTCGGGTATCATTTTATTCTTCAATCTTCTCTGTGTCATGCAAGTGCGTGCCGAGCTATCACCGCCAGGCTTCCTTTTGTATGGCATCAACTTCGATATGTTTCCACCACTTACATGCCAATCCACACAATGTTACATTCTCCTTGATGGGGCCTTTACTATTTTTTTTTTTTTTTATCTTACAGTAGCAACTTGGTGGTGGTGGTTCTTTTCATCTGTAGGTCGAAGAATTTATAGCTACCTATAGTGCCATGTAAACTCGTTCACGATAGTAGAGTTCACTGATCCTTGTATTTTGTCCGCTTCATGTTGCTTTGATGGTGATATGGTGAAATGATGATGATGTATATTTTTCAGATAATGTTTACAGATACATGAGCTACTCAGGAAGCAATAGAATAAATGTCACCACGTCATCATAATATCTTCTCGCACGAAATCTCAATGTTAACCACGCAATGTAACTGTTTCTGTTCGGTAATTCTCTTCTCAGCTAACCTGAACCCACAACATCGCATGCGTTTACTCTCCTTTACAGGATAGACTACCACAGATAAACTGGTGCTCTCCAACACCCCCGCCCATCTTCCTGATGTATATGGTGGCATCGCCTTTTCGTCTTGACAAAGTCCATGCTGTTGTATATCAACATTCTTTGCGTCACCATGCCACACCATGGATCGCTTGGAAACAAGGAAAGGGATACTCGATCAACCAAGCCGGCATTGAGGGTGCGCCATGCCAACTTTGCTTGTCTGTTCCAATATGTGGCATTGTAACGGCTGGAGGAGCAATGGGTCGTAAAGAGAGCACTGAGACAAAATTCTCATATCTCGATACCCTGAAACAGATGGTTCTGGCGGTGTGCCGGTATCGTATCCTTGTCGAGACAAGAACAACTACTATGCATAAACTGTACTGTACTGTTACCCTGTTAACTGTGGCTGTGTCTGGGACTTGATAGACAACTTGGAACTTGCTTTAAACCTCACCCTGAAGAGCAAAAAACGGCCGCGCCATGTCAACGTACATACACACATAGATACATCCGGAATCTAGGAACATGACCCTAGTGTAACTGCGAAAGGAAAGGAATACAGGTATGCACAGCACAAAGGGCCTCTCGTGATGCGACGTAGAAACCTTTCAGTCAGAAAAAGGACCAATATGCTACGACCATGTTTCCCGTTTGACAGGTCACGTTGATGGTGAACTTTGCTGATCACTGTCGATCGATCGAGATTTGTGATTTATATTTCTCCTTGGTCAACCCCGTTTTTGGACTAAACACCCTGGTGCCCGTGTCAACTACTGGCCTGTATGGAGTACTGTACGGCAAATTTGAACCTACTAACGACTTTGCCTTAGTTTCGAGCTTTATCCAAGCCGGTTTCTCAACATCACGGTCTCGTGTTTAATCATGTTCCGGATCAAGGACAGCATGTCGTAACCAGTCAGACCCATTCGAAACTACCAGAGATAGGGAGCTAATTACTTTCCCATGCTACTCCGCTCCTGGGATTCATAGATCCTCTCCCTGAAACGCCGTTTTCGCCAAACACCTGCCCAGACGAAATGCCCGTCTGTTTCTTACCGTACACTCTTCAACTTACTCCTCGCTGATCGTCGTAGTTGGTAGCACCGTAGAGATTCTGCGCGCGGGGTCGCTACAGGACCGGTTCCCCGAACCGCAAGCTGTTGTAATACATGATCATCATGATGCAAATATTCGCTTTCCCATGACAACGCTGAACTTTCCCATGACAATCAAGCCACGCAATGACCCCTAAAGCACTAAGTTGACGTGGTGTAGGAATGATACTGAGGCCATAATTATTTTGATGCCGAGGCACTCGTTTTGGTTGACCCTGTATCGACACGTTTGGCTGCTGGGAGCGCCGGCACCTTGAAAACGCTTCCATCTGACGACCCTCCGACCTGTGTGAAGCTACCGCCCTTGAACCAGCGGTCCTCCTCGGCCTTGCGCTTCTTGCTGAGCTCTGCCTGCATCTTGGGGTCAACAAGCTCCAGACCTTGGACGGGCGTGAATGACAAAGATGATGCTGTGCCGGTTGCTGAACCGATGGTGCTGCCAACCCCCGAGGCTCGTAAGCCGCGTCCTCGTAGATCAATGTTAGATGCTTGGCCAAAGCCACCGATAGACGACGCAGCACCACCCACGGTGCTGTTTCCGCCCCAGCCCTTGTTTTTGGCACTGAGCTTTGCGCGTGTGCGCTGGTCGATCTGCGTACTGCGAATGCGGCCGTCGTTGGACTGACCAATCATTCCCATACCAACAGTTGACTCGCCAGTGCCATATCCAACCTCCCTCTCCTCCTTGCCAAATGCCATACGGTTTTGTTGCTTGCGAAGATCAGTCATAGCGAGAGCCTCCTTAGCCTTGCGAGCGCGTCGTCCACCTCGCTTGCGGGATGGCTTGTCGTCTGGCACGGGGAGCGCACGCTGTCCTTTGTTGGGAGGTGGCTCTGTCAGTTTTTCAAGGCGTTCAAGACATGCTGATTTGAGCTCCTCTCCGGTGGATCCGTCAGGACTAGAGTGTGTGCGATCAACCCGGGCAGCCAGAACTAGCTTGGCCGACACGATTCTCAAGGCTTGCTTCTTCAAGTCGGTGGGAATGCCTCGGATCATCTCCGAGTTGTAAAGGTAGCCCTGCTGCCGAACACCTATATTCGTAGCAAGCCCCGAGTGCTTCTTCTTGGATCCCCAAGAGGCGATGTTGCAAGCAGGCGTCTTAGAGAGACCTGTCAGTCCGCCTGCCGCGTTGAGGAGTTGGGCGGCCGTAAGAGAACCAACAAGGGCTGTCAGGTTTGGCGCGAAAATGTTCATGCGTGACTGCACGTACTCGGCGAGAGTCTGCTTGGCCTTGTTGAGGGCAATAACCATATCGCATGCCCTGTAGACGCGCTGAAGCTCTTCGGGTGTCATCTCATGGCCCTTTGATGTGGTGGCCTCCACTGTCACTATCATGAGTGACGGCCCGTCAAGGACGGACTTGAGGGTTATTCCAAGCGGGTTGTCAGTCGAAGTCTGCAGGGCCTTGATACTCTCCGAATCCAACGGACCATTTCCGATGATGGCAACGACCTTGGCGTATTCGAGTGGCGTCGTGACAAGTCGCTCGAGCTCGGGAAACCTCGTCGAGTAGTGGTCGCGAATGAACTTATGAACGAGGACAACCTCGCCATCGATCTGGGTTGAAAGGCTGTTGGACTGCGTCAGAAGATGATACTCGGGATGATCTTCGATGTTTCCGACGTTGGTATTCTGCGTCGCGGCTTGTGATCGGTAATGCGCGATTCTCTGTAGCGTTCGAGGCAATACGTCAGGGCTATCCGTCAAAAGAACTGATGTAAACGAATCGTCCATCAAGATGCGACCGTTGATGCGGCTCGGTTTGAAGGGGGCAGTACTAACCTCGAGAACTGGTTCAAGCGTTTGCATGAGGCTGGCAACGCTTCTAACATCCTTTACTCCTCCAAGCTGCATCTTCTCGACTTTTACTTTTGTTGCTTCGGAGTCTTCTCTGTCGTTCAATCCATCATCTGAATCTTTGTCGTCCTTCGTCTCAGCATCGCCATCCAACTCCATGGCGTCACGGTTGCCGATTGCCTCTTCATCCTTGATGAGGCCATCGTTGAGCTCTTCTTCGGCCTCATCGCCTGAGCTTCCAAAATCGTTTAGGAGGTCGTCTGCGACAGTCGACATAGTGGCGTCGTGTGTAGGAAGGATGCTATGAACGAGCAAAGGTGATTGTCGCGAAATACTTAGGTTGTGGAGTAGGTTAGTAATTTGTCTTGACTATAAATACTTCAACTCCTAGGCTGCGAGGCTACTGAACGCCACACAAATAAAGTGGGACTTTCTGTCACTTTGCATTGTAATTGGTTGGCTGCCCACACACTTTTGCGCCTTGCTCTGTCGCGTCGGTGTTGACTTTCAACTTTATTTCATCACCTCAACTCTCCTTTTCATCTAAATTTTGTTTACTCCAAAAATAATCGCCACTATCAACCTGAGCCTTCGAAACTTGGCGATCGTACGATGGAGTCGTCCAGAGGGCCACCGAGGGTGAAGAACAAGGCCGCCGCGCCTGTTCAAATCAGTGCCGAACAGCTTTTAAGAGAAGCTGTCGACCGGCAAGAAGTTGGAGTGCAGGCCCCCACTCAACGATTTGCTGATTTGGAAGAGCTTCACGAGTTTCAAGGACGGAAGAGAAAAGAGTTCGAGGACTATGTGCGACGCAATCGACTCAATCTGAACAACTGGTTGCGATATGCTCAGTGGGAGTTGGAGCAGAAGGAATTTGCCCGCGCCCGGTCCGTCTTCGAGCGCGCACTCGACGCACATCCCAACAATGTTCAGCTATGGATTCGATACATCGAGTCGGAGATGAAGGCGAGGAACATCAACCACGCGCGAAACCTCCTGGATCGTGCCGTTGCTCGCTTGCCGCGCGTTGACAAGCTCTGGTACAAATATGTCTACATGGAGGAGATGCTGGGCAACATCCCTGGGACCCGACAAGTATTTGATCGATGGATGCAATGGCAGCCAGATGAGGCGGCATGGAGCTCGTATATAAAGCTTGAGAAGCGGTACGGCGAATTCGAGCGAGCAAGAGAAATCTTTCGGACCTTTACCATGATTCACCCTGAGCCCCGGAATTGGATCAAGTGGGCCAAGTTTGAGGAGGAGTTCGGTACTAGCGACCAAGTGCGGGAAGTCTTTGGGGAGGCCGTGGAGGCATTGGGAGATGACTTCGTCGATGAGAAATTGTTTATTGCCTATGCTCGTTTCGAAGCCAAGCTAAAAGAGTATGAGCGCGCTCGTGCGATATACAAGTATGCCCTGGACCGACTACCAAGATCGAGGTCAATGATCTTGCACAAGGCATACACAACATTCGAGAAACAATTTGGCGACAAGGACGGAGTGGAAGATGTTGTGCTGTCCAAGAGGAGAGTATATTACGAGGAGCTTATCAAAGAGAACCCGAAGAACTACGACGCCTGGTTCGACTACGCAAAGCTCGAAGAGACTTCACAGGACTCTGACAGAATTCGAGATATATACGAGAGGGCTGTTGCTCAGGTTCCACCAACAATGGAGAAGCGGCACTGGAGGCGATACATCTATCTCTGGATCTTCTACGCCATATGGGAAGAAATGGAGGGACAGGATGTTGAACGGACACGGCAGATTTACAACACGTGCTTGGGTCTGATCCCACACAAGAGGTTCACGTTTGCTAAAATCTGGCTCATGGCGGCGCATTTCGAAATCAGACAGGGTGAGCTTACCGCAGCGCGAAAGCTTCTTGGACGCGCAATTGGCATGTGCCCAAAAGACAAGATCTTCAACGGTTACGTTGACCTTGAACGCAAACTATTCGAGTTCGTGCGGTGTCGCACTCTGTATGAGAAGCACATCGAATATAACCCAGCAAATTGTCAGACATGGATCAAGTTTGCTGAGCTTGAGCGCGGTCTGGATGATCTGGACCGTACACGCGCCATCTTTGAGCTTGCTGTCCAGCAACAACAGCTCGACATGCCCGAGCTTCTATGGAAGGCGTACATTGATTTCGAGGAGGAAGAAGGTGAATACGAGCGCACGCGAGATCTTTACGAGCGCCTACTTGAAAAGACGGACCACGTCAAGGTCTGGATCAGTTACGCGCACTTTGAGATCAACATTCCCGAAGATGAAGAAGAGGAGGAGGGTGATGAGGAACAGCCAGTCAGCGAAGAGGCCAAGGAGCGAGCACGCAAGGTATTCAAGCGAGCACACAGGAGTATGCGAGACCGAGATCTCAAGGAAGAGTGCGTTTCGCTACTCAACGCCTGGTTATCATTCGAGCGTACACACGGCTCAGCGGAGGACGTGGAGGCTGTGCAGAAACAAATGCCACGCAAGACGAAGCGCCGAAGAAAGCTCGACGACGACTCGTGGGAGGAATACATCGACTATGTCTTCCCTGCCGATGAGAAGCAGGCCGCCGACGTGTCCAATCTTCTGGCCATGGCGCAGAGCTGGAAACAACAGGCGGGTGGAGGTCTTGGCGCATGAGATTGAGCCTGAGTATGAGCATTCGGCCACCAAAGCTGGTCTACAGTGCTGTGTTCTATAGACAGTAATGAGCATTTATCACGATATCAACTGAGGCGTCAGTTTTTGTATCCAATCCCGAGAATATTTACCACCACACAACACAGGACTGCATGGTGTGGGGGACCAGAAGCCTCTTGTCCTTGCGTAAAAGCGATTAACTTATCTCCTCTACTTCCACTTGGCTTGGGCTGCATACCTTGGAACCACCTCGTGATCGAACGACCTCAGCTGCTTGGCCGAGCTGTCAGTGAAGTGGACACTTGATAAGTGACGTCATGGCTTGATGACGTTACAGAGCTGAGCCTCAGATCTGTTAGAAACAAGAATCTGCACACTAATTCGGCCAGGGTGTAAGCATCGTGGGGTTTATTGGAGTACGTACGGGATATCAAACGATGAGCGACAGGTACAGAACAGTGATTTGGAAGACTGTAGTGAGATCACGGGAGAACGACCCGTTTTTTACTTTTGTCCATACTCAATTGTAGGAAGCCGCTGTTATTCACATTACCCAGTAACAGCCGAATATCGTTTCATCAACACCAAAGACGTAACAGGATTTATTATAAGCCAGAGTCGTTCATTATAGGTCATGATTCGTCAAGGTATTCTGGGGGCCGGTAAATCGAACCCCATGAACCTCATCTGCTATCCAGCATAACAAGCTATTCATCAGATATCCAACATGGCAATAGGAGAAGAAGAAGAAAAAAAAACACATCGTGCCATCCACATACATCTTTTCGTATGCCCATATATCTTTAACTTTCAAAAGACGTCTTGCCATCTTCACCCAGGCCCATTCCTGATTTCTTATCGCACTTGGTCCAATCGCCGAGTCTTGATCTGCAAGCCCCCCGTCTTTCCAAAAAGCCGTTCTTCCCGAGACCGCCTACCCGTGTTCCCACCACTTCATCATCGTGCATATAGTGATTTGTTATCACCACATTCGCTTCTCGATCCCTTCTTACCGCCCCTCTCTTCCCATCTCGTTGGGCCAACTCGTGCCACTCTCGCTTGTTTCCCCGTTTTGAGTCCTCTACTAGACCCTACCGCATTCATCAACTTTACCAGAATAGAGCAGCTCATCGTTGGACGGATATGCACGTATGTGCCGGTGTGCCGAGATATAGTTTCGTTTTTGCTTCTGTACCTGCAGGGATCGGGCCACTGGCTTAGTATCGGCGATGGTCTATTTTAATCATCGTCGTTAGTCTTCGTCTTGAATACACATGTGAAACAAACGTGGGAGAGGTTGCGGGGAGAAAGCAAATCTGCTTCATCTATCTGATGCAGAGGAATTTCAGCAAAACGAACGCCAGCCACACCACGCAGCGCAACAGGCCATATTCACACCGTTTCCTTCTCTTTCTAGTCTTCCCATTCCTCTCTTGAGGGTTTTCATTGCCATGTGTCCAAAGGAAAAACACTGTTTGATTGGCTCAAGCTTCTCATGAGCCAAATAAGTCGTTTCGTCATAAATCATGATTTAAGATGTTGGGGGGGGGGGGGGGGGGGGGATGTTGAGGTGTTGTAACAGGAAGGGAAGGTACTATCTATCAACTTACCCGGTAAGGGCGACACGGGCACGAGCTCCAGGGGGCTCGTTCATCTGACCGAAGACCAGGGCGACCTTGGACTCGCCATCAAGCTGAATGACGGAAGTCTCCTGCATTTCGTGGTACAAATCGTTACCCTCACGGGTTCGCTCACCGACACCAGTGAAGACGGAGTAACCACCGTGGGCC
>JABEEM010001838.1:0-12418 GCA_013363185.1 Fusarium secorum | reverse complement strand
TGTCACGTCTCTTAATAGTCAATAGTGCGGGTTAGGCTTATTGAGGTAAAGAAGTGTTATTGATAGCTGGTGAGCTAAGTTCTATGAAAGTGCTAATGAATGTGTTCTATATACTTGGATGATTGTATGAGGAACGATGAGTCTCAGGGACGAATCGTTCCTGGCGCGCGGCGTTCCTGGCGCGCGTCGTTCCAACATTCGTCGTTCCAACATGAGGAGAGTGTTGGTTGGTTTATGTAAGTTAGGTGGGTCTTCTGCGGCTGACGCTTTGCATTGGGTTTTTGTGGGGTACACGTGACGTAACCGCTAGGGTCGTAACACTACTCAATAACACCAGCGGTTGCTTCCTCACTCTCTACTTCAATCACGTCAGCGGTTAGCAACCTGCAACTTATTACAACTCCCCTTACCTTATACTTTATCTACCCTTAACTCTATCACTTAGTACTCTATAACTACTTTTCTATCTCTGCCTTTTTTACCTTATTCCCTTGCCTAACCCAGCGCTATCACGCTGCACCTGCCGTGCGCACCGCCTCCGGCGGATAATATAAAAAAAAAAAATTTAATCTTTTTATACTTATTTTAACCCTTCAATCACTCCTTTCAACCCTAACCATTATTACTCTCTATAACCCTAACCCTTTCACCCCCTTTAACCCTACCCCTTATTACTCTCTATAACCCTAACCCTGTAACGGTTGCACAAGCCGTTAAACCACAGGGCAAAAGATCGGGCCATAATCGCTATGCAAGCAATCATGGGTGTGCTACAGCTGCCTTATAGAAGCCTTACAGCGCTGTTACGGGCACGAATCGTAACAAACCCTTTCACCCCCTTTAACCCTAACCTTGAAATACTCTATAACCCTAACCCTATAACTCTGTTTACCCCTAACCTTAAAATAAACACTAGATAGAATAATATTACTTTCCTTCCTTAACCCTAACTCTTGTTACTACTGCCTTACACTTACTATATCTACTACCTTTAGTAGATTATAGCCTTACTCTTTGATTTCCCTCTTTATATCTTATCTTTCTCTTTCTACTTTATAACCCTTTTATCCTACTAGTTACTTCTCCCTAACCTTGTGTTTTAATGCTTTATATAACCCTAATACTATACATCTACTATTTAATCTTACTATTATAAATCTCTTTATTTTTCTCTTTTTTTCTCTTTTCTTTTCTGTAATATTATCTTTTATCCTAGTTAATCTTTATATTTACCCTTAGTTACATAAGTACTATTTACTTACTCTTCCCTTTATATAGTACTTATACTACCTAATACATTTTTACTTTTCTTCCTCTATTTATTCCTTATATATTCTCTTTATATAAAATATAATAACCTTTTTATTACTATATGTATATTAATATACTTTCTGTCCTAACCTTTTTCTTTTCTAGCAATATACTGCACAATCTCATCCCAAACCGCAAGCCCATTCGTCATTGATAACCCATACATCGGCCTCATCCGCTTAATCCACTCGCGGTACGCCTGCTCATCTGTGCAATCTACCCCAAATCTGTCACGAACTAGCCCCCGAACTGTTTCACTAACCTTAACCATCATCACCACCGGTAATATCCTATTGCGGTAGCCACACTTACCCTGCACTCGTCCCACGCTGCACCAGTTATACGGCAGACCGCACTCCCAGCAGCACTCGTAGTCTGCAAACCGTAGACTTGCCTGCCATCCATCAAAATCCTTCTGCTTCAGCAGCTTGCAGTCCTTCCGCTCATGCTCCATCCTCCGTATATCCTCCTCCTTTGCCCCGTGTATATGCCACTTGACAAAGCATACCGAGCATCCCACCTCCCGCACCCGATCTAGCCAGCTATATAGCCTTGTCATCCGCCGGCTCTCCTCCTGCACGCTCTCCTTCAGTCGGTTAACCACCAGAACCTTTCCTTCTTGCCTATATTCTCCGCCATCCGCCTCATCAGTTTCCCCTAAGCACCGATCACAGTATTCTGCTCGCATATCGCTACAACAAAGCTCAATCCCATCAAAAAATCGCCCAAGCACTAAGCGCCGACAGCCCTCATCCTTCATAAACAATTCAACTCCCTCACGGTTCATGTGATCGATGTCACTGCCGAACTCGTTTGCCCAGCCCGCCCTTCCGTCTGTCACAATCACCGAGTCTACAACCTCACCTCTCTGTCGACCGCCTCTGCCTGTCTGCTGAACAAAGTCGACTAGTCCAAACGGCGGGCCCGCATGAATTACACCGACGATGCCCTTGATGTCGACGCCGGTCCCCAGTCCAGTCGTTGCTGCAATCCACCTCTGACCGTCCCGCCCATCGACCCAGTCTTGCAGCGCAGCAGCTCGTGCTTCCCGCGTTAGCTTGCTGTGATACGCTTTGCAGCCAACCGTTGCAGCTATTGCCTCACACTGCTTGATTGAGCGGCAGTATATCACTCCGCGTTGTGCTGTCCCCATTCGCCCCTCGATCGCCTTCATCGCAGCTACCACTCCGTCCTCTATTGCCGTCTTTCCCGGCTTTACCTGCTTCACTCGGTACCGAATATTCACCCTCATCGTCGGAGCTCGGATGATTGTTGCGTCCTGTGCCAGCATTCGCTCCCGGAACCAATCCTCCATCAACACCGGCAGCGTCGCAGTAAGCATTACCAGCGGGCACCCAAACCGGTGCAGCCCCGTTAGCAGCCCCAGCCGCTCTCGGTAGCTGACGTCCATGATAGCGGTGTGACACTCGTCAAAAAAGACCCTTTCTAGTAACCCTCGACCCCGAATGCTCTCGACGTATGCGGTAAATCCTTCGCTCACGGCCACATCGGCACTGACCACTACCAACCGCGCGTCCCGCTGCCGTTCCTCCCTCTCTTGATCGATATCGCTTCTCCATTCCATGCAATCGATGCCGAGTTCGCGTGCTCTTAAAACTAAGTCCTGCACAAGAGATACAAACGGGACAACCACAATACTGACCGGTCCTCCACCCGTGCCTCGTTCGTCTTCCATAAAAGCCGGCAGCATAAATAAGATGCTTTTGCCACCGCCTGTCGGCAGCACCACGATAAGCAACTCGCTCCGGATACCGTTGTTCTCCAGTCGCATGATCCGGTACATGCCATCGCGCTGCTGCGGCGTCTTCCATCCTGCGTCTTCGCCTAGCATACGCTTCAGCCCAGCATCTATCTCTGCATCCTCATAGCGGGGGGCCATGTCGCTATCTAGCGGGAGTCTCGGTGAAGTTGCCTGCTGATAGCGGTACTGTGTTAGTCACAAGCTTACTCTTGCGCCCTACCCTATAGCGCCTCCCCTTCCCCCCCTTCTGTCCCAGCACCAATCATAATCTGTCTCAATTCCGGGCGCATTATATACAAAATAGTAGAGTAATACTATTATACGTACCTCTCGGTCTATAGTAAGCTGTTGCCTCTTCGCTGCTGCTCTGTCGACGACCGGCATACTATCATCATTGTGAGCCCAGCGTTTTTTGTCACCGAAATCACCATCAGTTCGGGCCAGAAATTGATGCCACAGACGGCTGATCTCCCGGAAATTTGACAACATCTCCGGCTGTAGCTGACTCGGGAATTGAAGATTGACAGCATAGTGATTCCGTGCGATTCGACTTCCGTGTGTCGCTTGAATATCCCATACATACTCAACTTTCGGTTGTCGGTGTGCTTCTCCCGTTAACGGATCATCCGCCTCGTCATCGCTATCTGCCACGGCGGCTTCCAGTTCGACTTGCTGAACGATTAATCCCTTGATTCGACGACCCATCTCGATGGCTACATGCCGGTAGCTTGAAACAGTTAGCTGAACCCCAATCTGTGCACCTGTGACGAGCGCGAGTTGCTTGCTCAGCTTTGCCGTGTCCCAAAGCCCCTTCTCGGCCGACTTCCATAGCCACGGGTTAATCGCTTCAGACGGGCCTCGAATGCCAGAGAGCCGATGCAGCACCTTCTCAAACGGCAGCAGCCATGCGATATATGCCACCATCATCAAGCTCGGGCCCTCGGGCAAGAAACGTGCTACCTTTCGGCCTTGCTTGCCATTCAAGCCCTTGCTCTTGTCCCGGTCTGTGATGAGCACCACCTGTCCGTCAAAGACGAACACGTTCTTCGGCAGCTGTTCGGTGTCGCAGTGCTTCAGCGTTGACACCTCCGGACCTCGCCCGGGCTGTCCCCCCCACACATGCACAACCGGGAACATGCTTGACCGGAACTGCCGCAGCCAACCAAGATACTCCTCCATCGCCCGTCTCCGGCACTCGACCCGACTACCGCCGTTCCCTGCATCGACGATCTTCCACAGCGTCGCGCCTACCAGCCTTGTCAACTTCTCGGCACCCGGCTTCAGCCATGCATTCTTCCGGTTCGTCGCGAATGACCGCCCTGGGCCCTCGAACACCAAGCTATCGGCGATGTCCCGTAGCCTTATCGTCTCGCGGATCTGACTCCATTGTCCGCCCGTAAGTTTGTCGAGCCAGCCCTCGGCTTCCCGCACGAGCGCCTGCGCCGTCTGCTGAAAGCTGTCCACGGTGATCTTATCGCCCAGATAGTTGAGAGTCGTGCCATCACTGTCCCATAGCACCCTCGCTTGCCCACCTTCCTGATTGCGGTAGCCCCGTCCGTACGTCATCCACTGAATAATAGCGCTGAACGGTGTGTATGAGCCGGTTGCGAGCCAATCGCGATGACCCTTCTGGAACCGATCGATAGCCGCAAAACTCGTGTCGCAAGTCGAGTCCTCGGAGTCATACGGGTCATCCTTAAAGAAGTGCTCTAGCATTAGAATCCGCCCGCACCATAAGAAGCCGGCGAGAAACCGGGTATGTGTGTGGGACGGCACCCACGTGCCATCCTCCTTGATACCCAGTATGGCCGTAAAGTGGAGCAGCGGGTTGTGATACTGCTTCCTCCCAAGCTTCTGCTTAATTGACTTGATGCAGAAGTTAAAGACGGCCTCGTCAAGTGCCTTCTTATCGGGGTCTTCTTCTTCTCCCTCTTCTCTATCTCCTTCTCTGCTGTCCTTCATGACCTGCTGCTGCCCCTGCTTGTTCTTCTTGTCAGCAACAGTATCAAGTCGCTGGATGATATCGGCCAGAGAATTCCACTGCTCTTCCGTAAATCGGATACCGTGCTCTGTCTTAGCTCCGTCGCGCCCAAGCGGCTGGATCCGGACACAATAGCACAAGTACCGCTGCCAGCACGCACTGTACCTATCCATCGTATCTGACTTCTGCTTTCGGCCGAACGGGGTCGATACTGGCTTAGTCGGGTCAATGCTGCCGAGCCACTCGAGCGTTTCGTCCGGCACCTTATCCAGCCTCTCCATGCAACGGCCAAGCTCGCGCCGGAAGCTCTCGGTCAACTCACGTAGCCTCTGGTTCGCTTCACGGCGCTCGCGGGGCCACATCCGCTGCTCAACTGCGGCAGAAGCCGGTGATAGTCCTGCCTGGTACAGCATCGGTTTGTCCTTCTGCTGCAAGTGCGCCGACCATTTCATAAACTGCACCCATCTCGACTCAGTGTCAACTCCGCCCGGTGCCTCTACCTGACGTTGCCGTTCCACCTCCGCCTCCTTCAGATCCTTCTCGCACGCCCGGACGGTCTGTAGCAGTACAGTGTCACCGTCAGTGTCACCATCACCGCCACCATCTCCCTCCTCGGCCGTACTGCTGCTATTGTCGCCGCCGCGGTCGGCCCATACTGCGGCCGGATTGACGATCCAGTACCTTGCGTGCGGAGCCTTGCGCAGTGACTGAAGCATCACCGTCGCCCGGCCGTTCCTCCCCCCCCTGCCGCTGACCTGCAGCCCGTGGTGCCTCGCGCGGGTCTCGTGCGTGGCGAGATTCCGACTGTTGCGGGTTAGAAATCGACAGCTCTCGCAGCTGAGTCCCTTGTATGTCTTTAGTCCGGGGATGGGCGGGCTTCCATCTGGTGGCAGCTCTATGTTCTCATCTGTCGGGTCTTTTAGTGCCTGGGGGCGCCATCCTGACGACGAGAACGATTCGGCAAACGCGATGACTTCTTGCAGCGGCTGTCCGATAGTCTTATGGCAATTGCGATAGTGACGCTCTACCTGAGCCGGTTCGGGCTTGATAGCTGCCTCGCAAAGTAGACAAACTAACATCTTCAGCTGCTCGCACAGCTGGATCATGTGGTCTGCTGTACTGTCAATCATGGTGCACTTGGTTAGTCCCCTGCTTTGCCGCTGATGTTTGCTGGTCTGTGAACAGACTGGTTATACTCTTTTGCTGTTTAATAAAGCTGGTGTACCTTTTGTTTATATAAATACAAACTTGCTTTTTGCTATTGCTGTAGTAATATGTAATTAAACTCTATTCTAAATTATCTACTTTTACCTGTAGGGCCACGCAATTACTTCTTAGCATTTTTATAAATGCATTGATTTCCTGTTTACTTGGGGTTATCTCTCACTCTCTGCTGTCATTGGCATTCAGGGTTAATTCCCTGCTGACTGTGAAAAGTCCATTGCCCCAATCATCGCCGTTGTCCTGGCGGAACGTTGTCCTGGAGGAATGGCTTCCACTTCCAGCCCTGATAATAGTGAAGATCTAGTTACAGTCGGAAACCAACCTAACTGATATAACAGATGAAACTATATTACCCGGTAAAAGCTATTCCTGAACAATCCAATATCGTACAAAACGGCCCTTCATAAAGCTTTGTAATAGCACCTCGACCCATCTATTCTCATTGGCATCCCCCTTAGTATGTTTCCTATTATGGTGACCTATGTTATTGCGATTGATTGTTAGGAATGTGCATTCCTTACAGCTAAACCCTTTATATTTTGCCAGCTCAGGTATCGCCAAGCTGCCATGCTCGGGCAGAGATACTCTTATGGGATCCTCAAGTATCCAACCAGCACAAAAAGACATAATCTCTTGTAATGTATGGCCTTTGCTCTTGTGTTGATTGCGGAAATGATTTTCTATACCATTGCCTGGTTGGATTGCTGTCTTGCAAAGCAGACATATAAGGACACGATGGTCATGAAGGATACAGATCATATTTCCTAGCCGCACACAATGCTCCTGACGATGAACCTCCGTACTCAGAGAACTAGACTGACTGTTTGACGTAGATCCTGTGAGTATCTTGGCTGGGTCCAGCCACTTCAATCGCTTAGAGGAATGTAGATCCCTGCCTACTGAACGCTCCACTTCCATAGTGGGGTGATTCACCTTGCGCTTACATCCTCCTTTATCGCTCTTTGTAGCCGTCAGTGTTAATGATGGAGCTGATGGTAACACTTTACTCGGTTGATGTAAGAACTCATGCCAGCGAGTTGATGCCCACTCGTACGCTCGAAAAAGTGCTGGCTGAAGCTGATGTGGAAATGCGCCATCAAGACCGTATGTAATGCCTCTTTGTAAAGGCCGATGTCCGCTTTGCCAGGCAAATACAACATTTAGATCTGCTTTGGCGCTAGAATCATCGTATCGGTTGAACGGTGAATGCACTTCCCGAACATGCTTTTCTGTGATTCCAATCGAAATTTGGCGGTAATGCTGGATGTTCATCTTCTGTAGCCATACTCTGGAGGTCGCTGTTTGAAGTATTGCTGTAAGCCGAGATGTTGGCCATATATTCCCGTTCGAATTGAAGACAAGCCGCTGTTCCTTTGAGGATCCTGGGTTTACATCCAAATATCCAGATCGTTCGCGCCGTAGTAGGTTTGCAAATCGACGTATCCAGCCGAGGTACTTGAACATAGCGACACCTAGTCTGACGGGTAGAAAGCGTATTACATGAAACTCCCGGTTGGTGAGTCTCTTGGCCTTGTGATGCCGTATGATGTACACCATATAGCCATTCCACATAAAGAGCCCTCGAATTGCCGTTGGACTGTTCTCACTCCCTAGACAGAGTAGATCACGTGCCCTTGGGACTTGCCCACATGCCGTATATAACCCGCCCAGAAGCATCTCCTCGAGGTTTAATGTCTCCTTAAGGTATGAGTCAATAGCGTTAAAGCTCCATTCACCGTGCCTAGACAACCCATGCTTACGGGATGTACATGCTTGCACAACGAGGTCTTGATAGGCAGTGTCAAGACCATTATCGGTGTGTTTGATAAAGGAGTACCCAGTTTGTGTGTTCCTTAGGTCATCTTTAACCGTCGCTAGGTTAATGTCAGGCTCGATGTTAAACATCAGCTTCGCCGTTAATTCTTCCGCCCGAGCAATAAAATAACCTGGTAGTTGGCGAAAGTCTTCCATCGTCAAACTAAAGCTATCTCCGATACGAACAGACTGACCATCGTCACTCCAGTTCAGGAAAAAAGAGGGCGGTTCGGTCCGGGCAATGGCACGCCCTGAGTCTCGAAGGCTCAGTAACTCTGCAAGTGCTGTCTGCGAGCTCGTCACCATATACTTTCTACGGATGTCGTTCAGCTGTTCAAGTTGCTGTTCCTGTGGTCGTTGCTGGATTCCAAGCGTGTGATAAGGGTGAAGCGGCAACGCATACTCCAGAAAGAGTAAACGTTGGACATACACGAGGCATGATAGCTGTGGGCAATAAGGCCGAGCTAGTAGGAATTGACGACTGTCATCTGAGAAACCAAGAATGCCGCTGAAGTAAATAAGTATCGTAGAGCTGGCTTGGCCATTGAGGAAGGATTCTGTGCTTAGCGAGATGCAAAACTGGAAGAGAAGCTCAAGAAAATCCCGAAACACGGTGTCTCCAGACTCTGTAACAGCTTGGGAGCCAGGTCTAGGTTGGGCCTCTACGTAACTCTCTCCTGAATCGCTCATATAGCCAGGGCCATTATCGAGTTCATCTTCGTCTTCAGAAGTCTCATAATTATCCTCATCGCTCTCAGCGTCATATTCTTCATCACTGCTCGGTCGAGCATCGCTCCACCTCATAGGCCCAGAGATCTCCGGTTGTGCGCCACGTAGCGGCGCGTGGCTCTCGGCATAGCTAGGTCGAGCTGGCCAAAATCCTCTGGATACATCAATTGCAGCCCATACCTGATGCTCCCAAATGTGCTGTAGCTGTTTTGAATGCTCTACATCGAGCATTATTTCCGTTTCGGACTCTCGAACGGAAGTGGGCATTCGATGCCCTCGAATGACAAAGGCTATAAACCGCTTCCATAATCTCCAATATTTCTTCCGGCTACTCTCTTCAGCCAGGAGAGTAAAGGGGTTCTGACCGCAAGACTCAAGCCTTGAACTGCGAAGCCAACATAAGAGTGATCGGCCCGTATGGCGGGCTGTCATCTCACACCGATCTAAGACGTGCTCCAAGGCACTGACAATGCATGCTATCTTCTGCTCATCCTGCCATGGGCTCACGATGTCTGGGTCTCCCCGGCTGGGTCCTTGGCCTAGAACATAGTCCACCATTAGAGCACGGTGATTGGGCAGTTGAGTCAGAGCCCGAGAATGTCTCGCCGTGATTTATGGAAGATAGCTGGCCATTGTGTGCGCTCTAGCCAAAGACTTGTGGCCGCAAAAGAGTCCTCTCCTTGTGTTTTGCTGTAAACCCGTGGCTCGTTTTCCCTCTTAATATAGTTCTGGTCTCGTAATAATACGCCCTTTACGTGGGCATAAAGCTCGGGTGTTAAGGTAGCTGGTTCCAGTGGTAGAGTTGAAGTGCCTGAGAATCCTGATTCTGGTATTCTCTTCTGGTCCATTGGTCTTCGGCTAACTTCGAATAATTTGCTGCCTGCTCTCGAGGGAAAGAATTGCTGACAGTAGACGCCCTGTATCCATGGCAGCTCGGCGGCATTGTCAACACCATTCCTTGGTCTTCCTTTACTATTGGGATTCTGCCAATTATGCTCAGTACGGCAATGCTCTTGAATCTTCCGAACTTGACGGGCAATATAACAACACTTCCGACATCTGAGCCCGTCCGTGTACGGGACTACAAGATGGGGAATGGGTTCGGTATTCGGCGGCGGATAGTGAAGCCCACATATCTCAGCCTGGTTTCGGATAATGCGAGGCAGTGCCTGGATGCTTGCTACCACTCGACGTCGCTCCGTAGGTGGTATATTAGGATGTCTCACTCGTAAATGAGTAGTCACCTCATTCGCCACACAGGCAAAACGACAAGTCCTGCATATTGCGATCCGGTATTTCGATAAGTATACAAACGGTTCCATAATAATCATAAATATAGCTATCACATTATATTATCATGTCTATGAAAAGAGCTCTATCCTGCGCCAATACTTACGTTACATTTAATACTGCTTTACGCGACATAATCAAAAGCAATATTATCATCTCGCTCCACCTATCAACGCGACTCGATCTCGAACTTACCGGCGCCGTCTAGGCGCACAGGTCCTGTGTGCTCGGGGCACAGCCCCCCCTGTCGGCAGGCTAGGGGCACAGTCCCTTGACTAAGCATTTCCTTCCGTTGAATCAGGAACTGACTGAATACACCAACGCATTTAACAGAGTCGATTACCACCTTTCAAATATGATTGCTGAAATGGGGGTGGGGAGAGTTATCCAATCCAAATTTACACAGCTACGGCAACTAGAGGATACTCGACAGCTTTTGTACCAAGTGATCGTCTAATACCCATTACTTCCAACAATGATACAGTCTTCTGTGCGCCCACGAGCTAAGTGCAAAGCATCTTGTTCCCTTCTGCGATACTGTTCGAGATATCCTTCTGGGTTGCAATGGAATTTGAATGTTGCCGCATATAGGTCCTGATCTCTTTTGAGCTGATTCCAGCCTTTGTAAGATTGCTAATTGTTGATTTGTCGTCTTTTGAGAGCCTTCGTAGAACAGGATGGGCAGTCGGGTGGGTGCTTGGTGTATGGTTATGTACAGCATATTGACTATCCGATCGATGTCGTATAACCCAGCCAGATGCGTCCGGTAGTTCCTTTGCGATGACAGAGAATGGGCAGAGAGTACTTCGAGTGCAGGTTGCCCGAACACGGCTTCTTGAGGCGCTTGGAGGCCGACGGGCACGATCGCAAGTGAAGTATACTGTAAGCCTCCCAGACTTGCTTTTGTTGGACCTTCCAGTAACAAAGGCATAGCCTCGTGGCGATGCCCAGTCATTGATCGCTTGGAATAGATCATCTCTGGATGCATATGTATGCTCAGGAGGTAAGCAGTCTTCCGGAAATTGATCCATTGAGGTTGATTGATGACATGATGCAGAGGTCAGGATAAAGATGTGTGGCACGCACAGCAGAGGGGCACATAAGAGAGGGTTAAAAGAGCCTTGATTCTATCATAGGAGGGGGCCAGCAGAGCTCCTTATATACAGATGGAGCATCAGATCCTTGTCAGGGAAGCTAAACCGATCAGGGCTACCCTACTTTTGACAAGATGCTTAACCCCTGAAAATTGCTCCCTTGGAATTGCGTCAAGATGGATGCTTAGTCAAGGGACTGTGCCCCTAGCCTGCCGACAGGGGGGGCTGTGCCCCGAGCACACAGGACCTGTGCGCCTAGACGACGCCGAACTTACCGTTCTGGTTACATAATACGCGTTTTACCATTTTTATTGGTTGGCAGGTAAATGGACTCTACGGCCAGCGTCAACGGTTAAGGCTAGCCTTAGGGTCAACTCAACCTCACCTCTAGTCTACTACACCTTTCCCTTGCCTCTTTCTTCTAACCCTCCACCTTCCCGCTCCTCCTCCTACGCCGACCTACACTCTTACTAACCTTCTCGGCTGCCCGCTACCCTCTCAACCTTCCAGGTCAAACAAAAACCTACGGTTTTGGTTCAGGGTTAGGGTCAGTGTAACGGCTAAGGGTTAGGTCTCTGTCCCTTGCCTAGCACTCTCAAACACCCGCTAGCCTCTTACCTTCCCCGATCAAACGAAAACTTGACGTTTTGCTTTAGGGTTAGGGTTAGGGTTACGGGTAAAAATCCCCTTTGTTTCCTACCACAAACACTTCCCAGTGCAGCCAAGACCAAAAGTTAAAGCTCTCTGTCAAGGTCAGACGTAGACCTATGTGTAAAACAAACCCTAACCCCTTCTGCCTATCCCCAACCACTCTCAATACTAGGCACAGGCCCCTTTGCTGGGTTGACGTATCCGATCGTGTCGCTTATCGCATTGTATCCGAAATGGCCGTGCCCCTAGGTCACCTAGATTACCCGTCGTATCGTCATTCGAGTCGTCCTCGTAAACGCTGCTTTTGTCGCTTCCGTCTTCTCATCATTATTTTTCCCGCCGCTTTCGCTGTCTTGGCCAAGCTCGAGTCGTCGCTAGTTGCAGGCCGTGTCCGTCGTTGTTATTGAAAGTCTTGGTATGTCGTTGAAAGTGGAGAAATCGTTCGCCCCAGATTTATGGGGGGGCGGCTCTGGTTTTATGGCCTTCTGATGATCCTTGTCTACAGCGCCCCTTCTAGCCCCGACCCCCTTGTATTGCCCCTGTCATCACTGGAACCCTGCC
>JABEEM010001837.1:17963-46432 GCA_013363185.1 Fusarium secorum | reverse complement strand
TCCTCTAGAGTGGTGGGTTTGCCATGCGTCTGACTACCCTATCCTCTCTAAGATGGCCTTTGACTTGTTCAGTTGCCCAGCAATGAGCGCTGAGTGTGAGCGAGTATTCTCACAGACAAAGAAGGTTATTACCGATGAACGGAATCGCCTCAAGTCAGATACCGTAGCGGCACTTGAGTGCCAAAAGCACCTGCTTCGGACCGGCATGTTACCGTAGAAATTGCCCGATTGGGAATAGTAGTCAAGTAATATCAACCAAGTAAGGACTTCTTGTAAGCAACCAAGTAAAGTAAAGGGCTCTAGTCAACCAAGCCGAGTAAGGGGGTCAAATTTTGGTTTACTTGGTTGATGGACACACTGCTTGGAAGGGATTGTCCATGTTCACGAGACGCGGTTGGTCTTTGTTTGAACTCTATCAACGCTTGCATTTAACATCTATAAATCATCTATGATCACATCTAAATATCTATCCTCCATGTGCCCTTTAAGAAGAGTTGGAGTTATCGGCACAAGACCAAGCAGCAGAACCGCCGCTCACGTTGTAAGAGTCGATAATACCCTTGACGGAACCATAAGTACCACCAACCATGAGGAAGGTACCAAGGACAATAACAAAGATACACCAACCGACCATCATGGTCCACTTGGTAGTGCGCTGAGACTTGTCCTTGCCCTCAGCCCAGTGGTCGTAGAGCCAGAGGCAGCCAAAGAGCTGCATGCACTGCAGTGTTCCGAGAAGGGCGCCGACGAGGGAGACGAGACCGCCGAAGACGGGGATGCCGGAGGCGATGACGTAGGCGATGATGGCCATGCCGAAGGTACAGCTGAGCCAGACAGCCCAGTGGGTGAAGCTGTTGGCGGTGAGGTGCTTGGAGCCTCGGAGGAGGCGAACGAAGGCGTACTTGGCGGGAACCTTGGAGTTGTCAGTATCAATCGTCATTATACAATGAAGTGGATTGACTTACGTGAGTGTAGAGTGTAGCAGAGACAATCAGACCAGGAAGAGCCAGACCGTAGCTGACCTTCTTGATGGTCTTTCCAGCAGATCCGAGAGCAGGAGAAGCGACGTAGGTACCGCAGTAGTAGTAGACAACAATGCCGACAACGACGTAAACAACGGTGACGACGCTCTGGCAAAGGATCAGAGCCTTCTTGTAGTGCTTAGGCTCTCGCATCTCAGCCGCGATAGGGAAGAAGACGGGGGTACCGCAGTAGGCGAAGATGAAAGCGGCGATGGCAGACATGGCCTCAGCGAAGGTAGGGGTGTTGAAGAGCTTGTAGTCGGACTTCCAGACACCATCCTTGGGGGCAAGGTCGGGGCGGTCCTGAACACCAACGGCGATGGTAACGACGAAGACTGTAGTTTGTTAGAGATGTTTCTGCAAGACTTGATAATGAGACTCACTGGATGTGACGAGTGTGACGAGACCAACCCAAGCAAGCCAACTGACTTTGTCGAGAGTTCGAATCGAAGCGGTAACAAACGCGACAATACACGCAACAGCCACAAAGACGGCAGTGCAAGTACCATGCATACTCAAACTGTTCAAAGCGATCGAAATACCAAGCATAGCAGATCCGGCAATGCAAATCGTAAGAAGCGAGTACGAGATACCGTAAAACTCCTTTCCAAAGCGTCCAAACACAAGACCAGCTGCGTCATCGATGCCGTAGACCTCAGGGTGTCGCTGCTTGAACCGCCCGACGATGTAGTCTGACCACGTTGTGATGACGGCGATGCACAGCATGCAGATGATGCCGGGGATGAGACCGAGGGCGTCGAAGGAGGCCGGGATTGAGAGGACGCCGAGACCGATTTGGGACTTCATCATCAGAACTGAAGTTCCGAGCCAACCGACCTGCTCTCATTAGCTGTGTCTTGTGGTGTTGTATGGATTGGGTGACGTACGTTTCGGTAGTTGGGACCATCTTCGGTGATTGTTCCAAAGACAGCATCGTTGGTGACGCCGGCTTCTTCACCGTGATGCTTGGTAGGCTCAGGGGCCTGATTCTCCGAATCGTAATGGCTCATGATTGCAGTTCTTCCCTTTGACAAGTTGAACACAAGATGGATAGACAAAAGAGAAGAGGCAACCCGAGAACTGGAGAGTCTGGGGCACGCTTATATATCTGAACCCCATCTCATCTGGGGTATTTTGTTACGTTCCCACCCAACTACGTAAAAGAGTTTCGTTGGAACATTTGATCTGCTCTACCCCAAACTGACTCGCATCTCCGTTTATGGATCCCAGTGGATAACGTAAGAGATAGGGGAGTGAGTTCTTGTTCACGGACGAGGCCCCATGGGGGGCAGAGTATGCTGAGCGGGCCGAGTTTGTAGCTTATCTCGAACGGGTCAATCATTGACTGACTCTTCTCTTTTTCAGCCGAGAAATACCGTCCCTCGTCAAATTTTTCTGCAGAGTTTGTCCACACTTTCCCCCTTTTGTCAAGGCGCACTAGACAGAGTCAGGTTAGCGGTTCCGCTTCTCCAATTCAACTCGCGGCTATTCTCGCTCCAACTTTCGCGACTCCAACTAAAAGCTTCATTCATAATCTCAAGACAAGGAAGGACTGTTTGTTCCTGGGGTGAAATCTCGGGGCCCCGGGTGGCAAGGCATGTTTTTTGTACGTAACAGAGCGAGAAGGAAACGTGGTTATGGTATGATGGCAGTGTAAGGTGATTTTTCCCCAAGTTTTTGAACAAGAGAGTGAAGCTTGGTGCGGAGAAGGCGTAGGTTACTCCAAGTTTTTGACGCCATATCCGCTGCTGCTGCTGCTGCTGCTGCTTGGCTCGGCTTGCCATGGGAGATTGTGCAGGCAGATTTCGGCACTTGACGCCGTCTCCACTTGAGGCTGCGGTCGGCCCGAGACTCCTTTGCTGAGTCCAGTTCTTACGGCCGCAGAGGGGATCATCATCATCATCATCATGATAATCAGTATCACTACCAACAAGAATTACAACATTATCTCTCCTCCTTTTTCAGTGAGTAAACCACAGTTCATGTTTATCTGCCCATCCTTGGGAAAACCCATAAAAGCTATGAACACCCATCATCACCACATGTTTCTGCCATCCCCCTACCAGTGGAGTCATGCCTCAACGCACGCACTTCTAGACCCAACGGCGTTTGTACGTACGTAAAAGAAACCACTTGATACATAATAACGTTGACCACATGTTTTCTTGGCGATTGTCAATGATAAACAGCGCCCCATGGGGAATATGGAGTTGGTCTCCATTGCTACACATCGTGACGGCCAAGATCTTCAGATCACTACGGAGTCACTCTACCTCTCTTGGATCTTGATGAAGCTTGAATCGTGAAACTGAGAAAAATAAAAATGTGGCTAGACCGCGTGCAGGTTAAGCTTGTATTAGAAAAGTGTACTAAAATGATCGCCCCTTAAACCCAGGTTTATTGCCTCACCAGACCGAACGACCTACCCAACACAGAAAAGTCTGCTTCCCTCCTTCAGAAAAAAATGTCCCGTATTCTCCGTCGCATCATGTCGGTCTTACCGAGCCTGCAACCTCGGGTCCGCAGCCACACATGTCGAGTTTTTTTCTTCCTCCCCCCCTTCCAGAAATTTTCTCAAGCGGCGCTAGCTGGTCTTCTAGAACAGCTTTGCTTTTGTTATTGGTTCGGGAAATGCCCGCCGTCGTGGCAGGGCGCGCTACATGCAAGGGCGCGATTTGATGACGCTGTCGGACGTGACGTGACGTGACGCTACCCTAGAGAAGAGACACGTGGAATTGATCAGCAGTGAATGTTTCTGTTTTGTTGTTGTTCACATGGCTGTTGGTTGCATTCGTGATTGAGACTGAGTTCTGCCTGGAGAGTGATCGGCAGAGCTCATTTCTCTTGGAATGCTAAGCTTTGAACACCGAGCAACACGAAGGATTTGAACGGTCTAACGGAGATAAACGCCGTGTTATAGCACGAAACTACCCATCCAATCGCATTCCCAGACTGTAAGGCTGATCCAGCTCTTGGCCGTCGTCAAAAAGGCAATTACCCATCTTGTCCATTCGTATACAGCGCAAAGGCCAACACTTGGTAGTATTATCTGGAGTAAGAAATCCCTCGAAGCTGTGGTAATCAAATAAATGAATGCCAGGATCTAGACTCTTGTTGGTAGTTTTTACGTCCATGTTGATAGATATGCTAACAAAATGGGCCGATTTCTCTTCCCCACTCACGTCCGCGACCCAGAAATGTCGATGCTCCTTTTTTCCTCCATGAAGGACAGGGATATGGGCGGTTGTTATCAATCGTCTAGAATCTGACCTGAAACAGTGCTATCAGTGGTTATTTCCGATGGCAGAGGCATGCCAGATTGGTTGCTTCACCAGCTGTTGCGCAAGCGTGGCTGGGGCATGTCAACTTTCGGCAAGAATGAGCATGAAAGGATTGCAGTGGATGTTTCGCGATATTATAGCGCTGCACAACTCGTTTCAGCTGCAGGGCTTTTGAGATGCACGCTGTGAACTTGGTGCATGGCGATGCTTCTTCAGGGTCGTGGATTGATCGTATTCTCGGGTATCTCGGACCCCGTCCCAAAGATTGGGAAAAGGGACAGAGAATTATGGAGATTGGAAATGCTTAATTCGGGTCTATTGATGGTCCGTCATGACGATGTCGATCAACGAGGGAGGGCGAAGTGATGTTTCAGAATGGTAGTCCTACCCTACGCCTACATTGTTGATTCGATCGTGGACTGAGTAGTCATCATGCTAGAGGTTTGCGTGTCGTGGAGGAATCGGGTATAGAAACTGATCGAAATGCGAGAAAATTGGATGCCGTGCGTAATGAATCAATGGTCCTGAGCAAAATCGGGGATCACTATGACGTCAAGTCAGTTCAACACTAAACTTGTTACTATCCAGCATCTCAAACAACGTGACAGTGCAACAGAAACCTCAGCTTGACGCTCGAAAGATCCTCTACGTCCAGAAATCTACAAAATGAGTGATCTGAAGAAACCAGAAACAAAACCTGTACCAAAGGGCCATCGATGGATTCTCTTCGTCTCAGGCCCGACAGCATCCGGCAAGACATTAGTCGCCAAATTCATAGCAGAGAAGCTCAATCTCAAATTCGTCGAAGGCGATGATGTCTGTGCCCTCCCATCTTCTCTACAAACTCACTAACAGTCTCATAGTTCCACCCAAAAACCAACATCGAGAAAATGAGCCACGGCCAACCCCTCACAGACCAGGACCGCTACGGCTGGCTGCAAGCTCTCCACGAACACGCCACGCACCATCCCATCGGTCCAGGAACAGAACATCTCGTCGTTACCTGCTCAGCACTCAAGCGCCAATACCGTGATATGCTACGTGAAGGATCCGACATGGCTGGTGATTTGCGTGTTCATTTCTTACATCTTGATGCGCCGGAGGAAGTGCTCACGAAGCGTGCTGCTGCGAGGAAGGGGCACTTTGCGGGACCTGCGCTTGTGCATAGTCAGTTTGAGGTTTTGGAGAGGCCGACGGAGGATGAGAAGGATGTTTTGATTGTTAGTGTTGATCAGTCGGTTGAGGATGTGCAGAGGGAGGCGTTGAAGAGGGTGAAGGAGCTGTTGGATGATGATCCTGAGTGAGTGGATGGAGACCATCTGAAGGGCGTGTTAGAGTGTAACTAGCAGCGGGAACTTTCAACAGTACAACTTGGAATTACTTATGGGTTTGGGAGTCTTGGGCCTTGTATTTTCAAACTCTTCCAAGGGCTTCAGTATCTACACTACTGCTGCACAAGAGCATATAAACCGCCACGCTTAAGGTATTTAGAAATCGCAATTCATCAACGAGGTTACAGTAAGCTTTCGGATTGTCTGCCAATTAAGGCACAATAGCAACATCCTATCAAAACACAAATTGCTGTCAAGGCTCACAAACTCTACCAACACTAAAACAACAACTCGACTCAGTTCTACCCATCACTTCCTCAGGGCAGTAACCAAAACAAATACTTTATCATGTGCAAAAAACTTACATACAACAGCGGGGATTCGCTGGTCGTCACCGACCCAACTACTAATCCGCCGGTTAGTGGCTTGACTATGGGAGAGCAGACGGGATCCCGTATTTTCTACTACCTATGGTCGTATGTGATAGTTGTGCTGTAGTGCCAGCCTATATGCTGAAGCGGAACAGATTACCAGCCCTGTCGCGTATCTCCAACTCCCGCCGGTCGGTGACAGAATCGATGCCGCCAAAACAAAGCTTGTACCTCTGATGTTCTTTGCCGTAGGGACGTAGACCTTGAATTTTCGCACTGGAGTAAAAAGCAAAACGGTCAATTGTGAAAAAAGATATGCGCTATGATAAGCGTGTTATGAAACAGTCGAGCTGGTAATTGCATCTCCGCAATGGCACAAACGAGATGGTTGCAAGCGAGTTGGTGCGTGCAGTGCAGACAGATCAGCAAAGCCGCGCGCTGTTGTATGTTTGAAGCGCTGAGAACTTGAGTTTGTATCTGAAATTTGCACCAATTAGAACACAGGTTTCGTGGTCTAACGGTTATGACTGCGGATTCTGATTCCGCCAGCGAGGGTTCGACTCCCTCCGAGACCTTTCCTTTTGCTCTTCTGCAAAAGATTCCTTTTTTATTTTTCATCCTTTCCTTCTATGAAATATTCAAGCAGATCAACTCAGTGTTTTGGATCTGGTACGTCACCTGAAGTATTTGAAGGTCTAAGCATGATTTGGTATAATCGTCATCCTGTATTATAAGTGCAAAGTCGACTATTAATGATAAATGAGAGGAGAAGGACATCTAGATACTGGTACTGGCGAAGATATTCTGTGTCAACAGATACCTTGAATTTGGGCTCGCTAGAGCTTGATCTTCAGGAGATCTAGACTACAGGGGATCGAGAAGGAAGATGGAAGGAAGAGAACAAAGCATTCAGATAAGTTCCAGCACCAATTACCCAAAGCACTTTAATAACCTTCAGTAATGGTTGAATCCAGATATGGCCAGACAGTGGGCTCAAAACCATGTTACAAGCCCTAGAATGAACATACATCGGCGACTTGAGAAGGCTTGCTTTAGACACTCTCGACTATTCACATACAGAAACGCAGCGCGACTGCCCATTAATTGTCATTAGATTGGAACTTATAACGAACAGACCCCATTTGCTTCGCTTCCTTCCTTGTTCTTAGAGAACACTGTTACCATTTGGAGGCACCAAGTTTAGAAAGCAACGCCAGGCCAGTTCTCCTCTTATTGCTTTAGCTCTTATGGCTTCTCAAAACTGTGAGAACTGCTTCTTGTTTCGACTTCTTAGTTGTCTCAGCAAAGAGGTGCGAGGCAAGAAGGACACCCGTAGCTGTAGATATTCTTTACCTTTCGAAGATCAATCACACAAAAGGATTTCTCAAACAACAACCCGTACAACAGTTCTTAAAATTGAAAAAAGGGATCTAGCTCGAAAATTAGTCAACATTTATGGCGACAACTATTTTGAATTGCTATAGTGCGAGTTTACGCGAAAGACGAAGACTTCAATCCTTTGAACTGTCTTCAGTTAATAATCCTCTTCGCACAAAAAGCCTCTTCCCGATATTCAAGACCTAACCTCTCTCAACTACTGAGTTCTCACATTGAACAGTTTCGGATTTTTTTTCCATGTCGATCTAGTGCAGCAAGATAGCCGTCTTGGTATGAGACTTGTCGTGGACTGGTTTGTCGATGGATCAATGTCTTCAAAACCGGAGACCACGATACCTTCTCAGACAAAAGCCTGTAGCTAGTTATTATTATGCATGACGCCAAGAATAGCTGTGGCATGCGGTGAGAAGCCAAGCATACAAAACAAGAATATTCAAGAAAAGCCAACACAAACACGCAACAAGGCAATAAAACGATCCACAAATACCCTTATCTCAGGAACTCTGACCAGGAACAATCCGAATTTTCATCCATGCCTCCATGGAATACGTAGCATTGAGCACCTCATTCGGCCAACTACCCTTCCCAGAACAGAAAGATCCAGGAACATCACACCCTCAAAGGGGCAACATCCTCGATCTCAAGATCGTGACCCAATTTAAGCGGTTGACAGGCCCGCTATTAAGAGATTTTAGCGGCGAAACCGTGCGGCTCAAGAGTCCACACTTGGAGAGAAACCTCCGGTTGACGTTAGAGTGGAGGACAAACGTCATTATTATAACAGTTGCTTCAGCTGTACCTGAATCATATAAAAGTTCTGAATCCAGATTTTACAGTGGAAATGGGAAAAAATTCACTGAGTTTGAGCGCTTACAATGACTGGGCATCAGGAACAGAATCATGATTATTTTTCGACACGCGCGACGCCTTCAACGCCGGGACAGGTGCATCTTGGGAATGTCGCAAGCAGAATCCCCAGCACCATCTCGGACCGAGAAACAGGACAACCTGATCGTGCAAAGTCGACACACTCAAGACGGCGTGGACTTCATGGATTACCATCCAGCTTCATGTCGCGAATGAGCAAGCGACCAATCAGCTCAAGACGCTTCACGAGAATGTCCAGCGGGCACAGTACAGCGCGGCCTACAGTACAACAACATGCATCTCAATACCATGAATATGCTCCTGCCGAAGAGGGCTACTATGAAGAGAACCCTTGGTTCGGCGAGGCAGGCAAGAAGCCTATCTTCAGTCTTGGAAAACCTCTTCCCCACCGCGTTCGCCGCAAAGTGGTGAAGCCGATCAGACCAGATGGAAAAGTTGACGAAGAGATGGCCATCGTCAAAGAGGAGTCTGAAGATACACCCACGGGCTATGCCTCGCGTACCACTTCAGGCCAACCATACCGAATGCACACCCAAACCAGCATCGCATCACGCGACATGCAGAACCAGCAGAGCCGGACAACAGCAGCTGGAGTCGCGCACAACGAGAAGTGCAACGATGCAGGGCAGCCGGTATTTGACTACGTCCCCAGTGAAGCAACGCCCGCAGCAACACCTTCAAATCGCGACCCTGCATCGAGAGTTGCTTCCCATCAACAGAGCAACAATCAGCCAGACTACAAAATTGACAGCGAACCTTTGGGCCAGCAGGAGAAGCCGGAGGTTGAAGCTGGTGAGACGGATCCGAATGAGATGAGGAACTGGTGGGCTAGGATACGAGCGAAGCACCCTGAGCCACTTGCTGAGTTTCTCGCTACTTCTGTTGCCATCTTCCTAGGCCTCACAGGTACCCTGTCTGTGAATCTCTCGGCGAAGCAATCACAGCCCTATGGAACTTACGAGACTTCTTGTTGGGCATGGGGTTTTGCATGGATGTTTGGCATCTACCTCGGCGGCGGCGTTTCAGGCGCACACATGAACCCAGCCATTTCCATCTCTCTGTCGCTATTCCGTGGTTTTCCGTGGCGGCAGTGTTTTATCTACATTCTGGTCCAGTTCATCGCCAGCATAGTCGCTGGAGCACTCGCGTATGGTATCTACGCCGACTCAATCCACTACGTCGATCCCGAAATGGACGGCATGTCAAAAACATTCTTCTCAACACCACGAGAATGGGTTTCCCTTCAATCCGCGTTCTTCAACCAAGTCGTCGGCAGTGCCATCATGATGATCGCAGTCTTTGCATTGGGTGATGATCAGAACAACCCACCCGGCGCTGGCATGCATGCGCTGGTACTCGGCTTTCTGGTGACTACCCTCAAGTTCACCCTTGGATACAACATTGGATCTGCGCTGAACCCTGCCTCTGACTTTGGACCGAGAGTCGTTGCGTATGCGGTTGGATATCGCAGGTCCAATGTGTTTCACAGCGGATGGTGGTTCTATGGGCCTTGGGCAGCGACATTGATAGGGTCTGTGGTGGGATGTGCGCTGTATGATGGGTTTGTGTTTGTTGGGAGCGAGAGTCCGATCAACTTTCGGTTTAGCAAGGAGATCAAGCATAGGGCAAATAAGTTGTTGAGAGATTAAACTAGCTATAGATATGCACCATGTTTCATTGCCATCAACTTCCATGTCCACTTCAGTGGTCCATCCCCCCCGCCATGTATTGGGTCCCAGTCTCAAGCAATGTACTTCGATGCATGTGGCTGAAGGAAGTACCCAATATCAGACACCCCCCATGGTGCCAGCACTGCTCTTACGTTCCGTGTCTTCCTCATTCCTGAACTCGTGCACTCTACCCTCATGATCGTCTCAACCAACCAAGCTCTGATCTTATGATCTCTCCTACAGCCTTTCAAGTTCACGCTCTTCGTTGCCACTGCAATTGACGAAAAGGTAACCTCCCGCAACTACTCAACTCCATCTTGCCTCATAGCTTTCATCCCGTACGTCACGCCAACAGCTACAATAACAAACGAAACAGCATATACACTAATAAGAATCTTTCTCCGATAAAAAGAAAAACCTCGCCGTTGTTCTTCTGATGCAGGGATACTCCGTCCCACTCTTCATAGGTCGTGTTCCAGACGGTTCATCCGGATTCGCTGCCCACGACACCATAAGTAACTGTATATCTGACAGCAACGAAATAAGCAAATTCTCATACAAACTCTATATTTGATTCTCAAAATCAGGGACAGGCAGAAACTCGTGCCGTCCAACCAACTTGGACGTCACGATCTCGGTACTCTTCCCTTTATCGGGAAGCGACAAGCCGCCATGCAGCAATTGTCGTAATTTCAGCCCCAGCGAGTGAAAAGCTGCGAGGCGTTGATAATTTCTCCAGTTTTTGGGATACACGTAATGCTCTTGTGGTTCCGCGACAGTTTTGTCTAACGTTCCGTCGTCAGCTAAGTCGTCCACGTATGTCGTATTGATGACCTTGCGCCGATACTCCCGATTCGTAACGCTGTACGACTGGAAGCCCCGCGTGTATGTCAGGTTGACTGTGTAATCGACCTGCCAGTGCTCGCAAGCCGAAATAATAGGTGTAAAATCTGTGTCCCATCCTTTTTGGCTGCTGTTTTCAGCGTGTCTGACCAGGACGTCGTCGACAGTGACGTAGCCTAGCCATATGATTGGCTCTGTTCTGAAAGCACCGAGGTACTCAGGGAATGGAATTGTCTGCAATGGTTGATTGAAGTATTTCTCATGCTCAATCTGGTGTTCGGAGTAGTCCCCCTCGTCGGCAACACAGTTGTAAGTATTCCAACCCTCAGGAATCATCCTGCTCATGTTGAACGGGGCATCCCTGCCGCTGAACTGTTTGACCGTCGAGTTAGTACCGTTGGCGAGTTGCTCACACTTATACCCTGGGCCTGTGAAGTAGATAACCGTTGAGCAGTCATATCTTTCCCCACAGATTTCATCAGCAACTTCGTCTCGCTGCAGTGCCTGTCCCCCTGTCAAAACTCTGGACGCAATCTCTTCAAGGTATGCACTTGGACTGATCCAAAAGTCAAAGACATTAGGGCCATCCTCATCTGGCAGGGTATCGTTGTATCATGATACCCTGCCACCTTGCAGTATCTCATCGCCCTCTGCCTTTCTCCTATGAGTCCACTTCTTCTTCGCCTCGTGGTTGAAGTCGAAGGTCCTGACATCATGGAATGTCTTATCCACTTGGTTGTCGACGTTCAGAGTCGCCGAGGTGAAGATCACCACGAGTGGCGATACGCACATGTAAAGAGAGAGAAGTATTACAAACCATGACTTCTTCCATGCCTCAGCGTTGAGGAGTTCAATGGCATTGTGTGCCGCACCAAAGAGTGAGTCAACCGCATGCACGGAGAAATTCCGATGAGCGACAGACGTCCAGGCAATTTGCTGATAAACTAGAGAGACTGCAATGGAAGAGTTTGCTTTCGAGACAGAGGCGAGAGACTGCCCGAGCCGAAGCCACCAGATTTGACTTTTTGCCTCTTTACCAGAAAGCTGCGTGTTAAGCGTGTCGTGGCCAACAGCCGCTGCGATACCGAAGACAAGACATGCGACCATTAGCCATCTGCTCCTGAGAATATTCAACCAGGTCGAGGAGCAGTGAGAGTCGATAGCTGTGATCGCCTCATCGGGTTCTTGGTTGGGACCCAAAAGACTGGTCTCGCTGGTAGTTGTATTCTGCCAGATTGGAGGAGATGAAGAGTGAAGTAATGGAGACTGTTGAATGTAACTGCCTTCGGGTGGAGACCAAGTTGATGCTTATCTGAGGTCTTTTTTCTTGTCAGATTCTGGTGGACGAGAGATCGTTCTCCATTTTGCACGGGACTCAACCTAGCCGAAGAGCTGAAGAAGAAAGATCTATATGGACGATGGGTTGCTGCTTGAGTATGATCAAGACCTGGAAGAACTTCTAAATCACATTTTGGTAAGCTAGTGGCTACGTGTCGTGACTTTCAGGATGTCAGGTCAGCCTGATACGTACGGACTGTATGCCCGACTCAACAGATGGCTCGGCTTTGGCCCTTTTTAATCTGACGTGCTGGCGAATACGAGAGTGACGAAATATGATCATGGCAGTTCATGGAACACAGCAGGGACAGGCTGTTAATTCGTCGCGGAACCATCTTCGGCCAACGTTATTGCATCTATTCTTAGGGTGTATGGGTTACACAAAACGGCTGGCAAGGCATTTAGCCTCCAACACGCTTTTCTTCCCCCATGAAATACGCCCAGCTTCGTTTGATATAGAGTTACACGACCCTTCGTGCGACTTGAGATAAGAGCATCAGCATGGTCTCCATAAGGGAGGACTGCCTTCTGAGAAAAGCCGATGCCATAGCCTCGACAAGGCATTCTTGTATTAGTTGGGCAGTCTGTCTGAAGACGCATCACTTGCGCCTCGATGCCAGTACAGTCTGACTCGGCGGTGCCTTGGAATGGTCAAAATCCCCGGTCAACTTCTTCAACTTTTCCTCCAGTCTCTTCGAAATCTCTTCATCAACATTTGCCCACATGCCTGTCACATTGTTAGCTCAATTCTACCAAACACTTGTAAGAGGCTTTGCAACTTACGAACTGTTGTCTCCTGAACTTCTGGAAGCGCCTTGTTGACGTGACCAGACAGGTTGTTCAGAAAGACTTCGTCTTCCCCATTATTCTTGAAGATCTTCCACAAGTCACGAGGCTGCTCCCAATCTTCCTCTTCGACGTCGGAGGAGTAGGCTTGGACTCTGCCAACCCATTCGCTGTGCGCGACGTCCGCGGGACCACTCTTCACCTTGCGGAAGGAGGAGCGAACTGTAATTATTAGCTTTTCCTTCCAGGCTCAAGCTACCAAAGATCACGTACCATAATCGGGATCTGAACCGTAGTTCCCGTCAAGACGCATCGGTCCATCTCTCTGATATGGGGAATAGGCGTCCAGGGGTCGATTGCATGGAAGTTGCTGGTAGTTTGGACCAACACGATAGCGTGCAGCATCGGGATAACTGAACATTCTCGCATGCAGCATGATATCAGCTGAAGGAGCGATACCAGGAATGAGTGTCGAAGGCGAGAAGGCTGCTTGCTCGATATCATGGAAATGGTTATCTGGGTTCTTGTTTAACACAAGCTTTCCGACGGGGATAAGAGGGTAGTCCTTGTGAGGCCAGATTTTGGTGATGTCGAAGATGTTCCACCTGTAGGTCTCCGCCTCTTTGGGATCCATGACCTGAAGATACATAGTCCATGTAGGATAATCACCTCTCTCAATAGAGTTGTACATGTCTTTGACATGATAATCAGGCTCTTCGCCTGCAAGACGCACAGCATCCTCTTGTGAAAGATTCTTGATGCCATCGTCAGGCTTGAAGTGAATCTTGACATACTTGAAAGATCCATCTTCAGGTTTACCAAATTTGAACGTATGGTTTCCAAAACCATTCACGTTCCTGAGAGATTGTGGTACACCGCGAGGTCCAAACAGCTGCATCAGACAGTGAGCGCCTTCTTGATTGTTGTTGTGAAAGTCCCAAAACATGCTCGCATCAGCGACGGCAGTCTGCGGGTGACGTTTATGAGATCTGTTAAGCGAAGGGAACTTTGCTGGATCACGAATGAAGAAAACAGGCAAGTCGTTCCCGACAAAATCCCAGTTCCCTTCCTCGGTCTTCATCTTGATGGCGAAGCCTCTGATGTCACGGAGGGTGTCGGAAGATCCCTTTTCGCCAGCCACGGTGGACAGACGGGCAAGGACTTGAGTTTGCTTTCCAATACGGCGAAAGGGTGCTGCCGAACACCAGTCTGTGATATCATGGGTGCACTCGAAATAGCCCCAAGCTCCAGCTGCTTTGGCGTGAACAACACTGATATCGTTAGTCAATACTTTCAGTCAAGGAACGCCGAGGAGACTTACCGCTCAGGAATACGCTCTCGAGGAAAGTGAGCAAGCGTCTCGATCAATTGCGTGTCTGCTAACAATGCGAGACCGCCGCCCCGAACCTTTGGCCCGCGAAGGACGACGGACGAGGTTGGGTCCTCGACGGGCTTGCCCTCAGCGAGGGTATAAACGGGTGCTTCATTCGACTACCATGGTCAGCCTGGAAGGGTTTTTGACTTGGAAGACATCTCACACTCACTTCTGACATTTTTTGGTCACTGACAAATATTTCTGTGTCAATTGGTTGTGCAGATGCCAGGCGGTGCACTTATATCCGAGACGTCAGCTCCACAGTCGCATTGTGACGTGATTATTATCAGGCATGCGCCACGAGTCAAAGGCGTCATAGACAGCCTTTTATGACTGAATTATGAGCACCTAGAAACTAATCTCAGCGATTCTTACCCTAAGGTATTCGCCTAAAATACCGAAATTCCTTGCCGCGCGGTGCTGCATGGGTTGCATTGCAGCCAGAAAGGGGGTCAGGCTCGTAGAGGCCTCGGGGAGCAAGAAAACACCAGACTTTAATATAGGATATCAAAATAAACTCAGTAAAAGATATCCTAAAATTATCCTAAGATTATGCTAATTTTCTCAAGTCTTTTTGTCATTTAGGATCACGGTCCCGAGTTTTCTTTCCTCCCCTAGAGAGGCTACCTGCTTGCTTAAAGATTTGGCCGATGGCTAGAGAGGGATCGCAAAGTGTTCCCTTCTCACTGATAGCAATACAAAAGCTTTGACTAGTCGAAATCTCTGGGGTTAACTAGTTGAGTTTATGAAGATTGATTGTTGTAAACGGAATGTGAAAGGACTATCTGCTCCTCGACTAGCATATCATAGCCAAGCTTGGACTTTGAGTAATCTGAATTCCAGAACGATCACATAATCTAATCATCAACATCTCTGGGCTCAACATTCGCAACCTCCTTCTTGTACTCCTCCAAACTCATGGGCACAAACTCGGTCGGCCTCGTAATGGGCGTAAACCCCTGCCCATGCTCATCAAACTCGCTCAATCTCTTCCTCGTAGCCTCCCTCTTTGCATTCACACTATAAATCTTGACTCGATGACAGCTGCTCGTCACATGCAAGCTCCAATTCCAGCTATGCCGAACCTCCATGGGCTGTGTGTTCAAACTATTGTCCCAACAGCGAACAACGAGTTCGGTCCAGCCTTCGTGGTCGCAGGGGACTTTGCCGGTAAAGGTGCGCCAGGCGAATTTGTGCTTGGGAGAGAGGTTCTCGATGGGTACGGCGTACCATACGTAGCCGCCGTCGGAGGAGATTTCTACACGTTCGGGCCAGCGGCCTCCGCCTGAGTATGCCCAGCCTTGAAGAGTCAGTGACGCCTTGAGAATAGGTAATTGGAGGCTTACCTTTGACTTCGATCTCACCGTCGTGGACAACAACTTCCTTGTTCCAAGGAGACATGATGGCGCTGCTGACAGGCATCTCCTGGATCTGAATGCCCACTACTCAATGGTCAACAATCGTCTCAGGCAAGCAAGAGATGACAGAACCTACTCGTGGGCAGTTGATTATGCTTTCCAGTCTGTTGCTGAAAGTACAAATACTCCCTGCTCTGTACCGGCGCAAGACTCGGTTCCTCAATCGCCTTGATCCGATAAAGCCACTTACAACTCCTCGCCCCAATATACCCAAAAACAACAGCCCGCAACGGGAACCCATGAATCTTCGGCAATGGCTTGTCATTCATCTCCCAAGCCAGCATGACCTCGTTCGCCTTGACCTTTGACCACGGCACAGACACAACGTAGTTCATACACTGGCCTCCTTTAAAATAGGTATCCGCGCCGTAGAGTTCCAGATGCTTGGCACCATCCTTGAGACCGCCGCAGTACTTGATGACTTTCTTCAGACTGACGCCTGTCCACTTTGCTGTGCCTATAGCACCTTCGGCCCAGGGGGCGTTGATCATCTCGTCGCCTTCGCCTGGATACTCGACGATTTGCTCGAAGCGACGAGTGCCGCTGCACTGAATGGTCACGAGTTTGCTAACTCTTGGAAAGAGGGATTCGTTTTGTAAGTCTGCCAGGGTGAGAATCTTGGGGTCGTTGACGAGCCCATCGAGACGGATGTCGTAGGCACTTGCTTCGATGTCAGGGATTCCGCCGTGATTCCGGACGAAATGAAGCTCGTTTGGCATGATGTAGTCTTTGGTCAGGAGGCTTTTGGGCGCTTCGCCGTTATAGGGAAACTCAAGAAGATGAAGCATTTCTGGGTGTTTTTCCTGCGGCAGTTAGTCATAGCCTAATATCCATTCCCTCAAAAGACTATTCACCTTGAGAACAGTCTCCCAACTGATCTGGGGCACCTGATCCAGAACTCCCCCAATAGCTTTATGCCACAACTTCCATCTCTTGCCCTCAAGAACGGGGTTCGTCGCCGGAAGAGGCTCTAACTGGAACTCAGGCGGAGGGGGAAACGTGAAGCGCGAAAAGCGCTGGTGAGCCTTGGCTTTCTTGTCTGGGTAGTCTTCCCACTCAACATAACCTTTCCAACCGGGTCGCTCATCTTGAACGTCGAGATCAGGGTCCTCAGGGATGTCAGGACCCTTCAGTTCTTCGTGGTCATTTGGGTTGAGCCGATGGGGCTCTGTGTTGATCTGGATGCTGCTTTGGTTACGGATGCCGAGACGAGCGGGCTCGAGTCCTTGCTCTAGCTTCCACTCATCTGGAGCTTGTTCGCGGGTTTGTCGGTATGGAATATCTGGCTGCATTTTGAAATACCTGTAATTCAAGAAAGAGAAAGAAACAAAATCCCCGAGACGAATTTTCTTGGTTGCGCGACATGGTTATAAGCTTGATACGATCACAATTGTGCGTAGGTCGCATTCTAGAAAATCTTGGGCGGAGACCATAGTGACGCCAAGAATCGGTGATAAAATCGTCACCAGCTCAAATCAATACCCACAATGGAACTTGAATTCAAGTTCTAGTGGCGGGAATACGGCCGTCGCATCTTATCCATCGAGCGATGTAACGGTTTATTACAGCGTTTTAATGCATCAACTCCGGCTGACAAATTTCTGCTTCGGGGATATGCCCCAGTTACAGAGTCATTGACGTCGTTGATGTGCCGACATTCCCGCAGAACCCGAGCTCAATGAAGAAGCCATGATTGTGACGAGAGACCTGTATCGCATTTGATGCCAACCGGCAACGACTTGGTACAAAGATCATCACCTTTTGTTTGCAAACTCGGCGTTTGTCTAGCGTTTTCTGGTGTCGCTACACCAAGCGCCGCGCCCGAGACACTCTCTTGACGGCGTGCCCCGAACCTCACTGAGACGAAACAAAATCTATAAAAAAGAAACTCAATCACAAGTCCCTCACCAAAATGCCAACCGTCCAGACCAATCCTCTCCGTGGCGAAGCTCGAAGCCAGCGATGATCCCGCCCGCTTTAAACCCTTTCACATTCCGGTCGAGGACGCTACGCAACCGCCCAGCCACAGCAGAATTCCGATCTTTTTCCAAAACCGGGATTTGAGGAATGCGATTTTCAGGGACGGGACCTCGCATTTTTCTGTAACGCATGGCGCTGGGGCAATGCAGGAACGGATTATGGGATGGCGTAACGGTTAACGGTAGCATTGGTCTAAAGACTTTTCTTTCCGTAGAGAGTTATTAGACCATTGAAGATATGGATAGAAATTGATGGTTTTGGAATGGTTCAGTATTGATAGTTAAGCGGCAAGATTTCTCCGGAGCTGCATTGAACAAAGGTAATCACTGTCTGTTCTGCGATCGCTTCAATTGTTCGAGATCAAAAGCCTTTGATCGCGCAGCACATGCGCTACCCTACTATCGAACTCTCAATTGACCGTGAATGTTTTTCTGCTGTTCTGAAACACTGCAGAAAGGTCCCGCGGTCAGTCCGTGGTATTCCCAGCCCTGGCGGCCATTGTCACTGACGCATGTCTCACATCCAGCCATCTGGATCAATGTGTTCGCCAGCAAAACACCACTCCAACTACGTAACATCAGAGCCTCATGATAATGCCCATTATCAAATTCCAAGTTTCAAATTGTTAAAATCTTACTTCCAGCCATTCTGAACAACTCACGCCATCAAAAAGTCTTATCCCTCTATCCCCCGTGATGCAAAGTCACCCATCACCGTGTCTCAATCACGCAGCATATGACCAGTTCCCAACCACTCTGAAACTTGTGCTCCCACTGAATAGCTCACTGAATAACTCACTGTACGACAGTGATGCACGCTCGAAATTTGTTGCGGCTAGTATTGAGGCTGGTTTTGTCTGCCCTTCACATCCCTTAGAGAGAGCACGTTCTAGGCCGCCGCACTAACAAGAACCCGCAATCCTCCCTCGTTCTCGACTGACCTCTCAACCTTGGCACGTCAAAACCAATATTCCACGTCCTCAAAAATGTATAAAACTAATCGAAAGCTTCACCGTTTCCCCATCGATTCATTCTCATCACACATTCTTCTACATACATAACAACAGCCTCTTGGCTTTTCCCTTTCTTCTCTACCACCAAACTCTCCTTATCATCATGAAGCTCTTCAACGCCTTCGCTACAGCGCTCGGTCTAGCTGGTCTAGCCCAAGCCCACATGGAGATGACATACCCTCCCCCCTTCAAGAGTAAATACAACCCCTACGCCGGACAGAACATCGACTACAGCATGACCTCGCCTCTCAACGCTGACGGAAGCAACTTTCCCTGCAAGGGATACAACTCTCTTTTCGGCACCGCTGCCGGTGCACCTACCGCTACGTGGCAGGCTGGAAAGTCGTACAGTATCAGCATCGCTGGCGGTGCAGACCACGGAGGCGGTAGCTGCCAGGTCTCACTCTCTTTTGATCGCGGCAAGACTTGGGTCGTTATCCAGTCGTGGATTGGAAACTGCCCCAAGGCGCCGACTTCGAACTTTCAGTTTACTCTTCCGGTTGACACGCCAGCTGGAGAGGCTCTTTTCGCTTGGACCTGGTTCAACAGGATTGGAAATCGCGAGATGTACATGAATTGCGCGGCTATCACGGTCAAGGCTGGAAGTGGAACACCAAATACGGCACTCAAGAAGCGACCTGCTATGTTTGTCGCCAACGTCGGAAATGGATGCAAAACTACGGAAATGGTCGACCTCATGTTTCCTAACCCGGGACCTCATGTTGACCTTACTTCGACCAACACTGGACCGCCGGTCGGTCAGTGCGCTGCTGGACCAGGAGTCCAGCTTCCCTCTGCCTATCCTTCTCCTACAAAGACAACTACCACAAAGAAGCCGACTACGACTAAGGCACCAGTGAAGTCTACAGCTTAAGTTGTTTTCTCCCTTTGCTCGATCTTGCTAACATGTTTCACAGCCCTGGCGGTGTTTTCATCACTGTTCCTTCAACTACCAAGAAGACGACCAAGACGACCCTCAAGTCAACAACCCGCAAGACAACTAGCACCACAACATCGATCAAGCCAGCGCCGACCAAACCCGCCGCCGGTGTCATCACCCCCGGTACAGCTTGCAAGCCAGAGGGTTACTGGAATTGCATCAAGACAGGAACTGCTTTCCAGCGATGCGCTTCAGGTACTTGGTCAGTCGCGATGGCTGTTGCGCCTGGAACAAGATGCATTCCAGGGCAGAGCATGGAATTCACTATCGAGTATGCCTGATTATGATTTGGACTCTTTTCTTTGCAATGCTACGTTTCTTATGTTTGATACCTAAAGTAGAGGATAGATAATGAGCTCTTGAAATGAAAATGCAGTCACTTTCCTTAATCAGCCTGAATGCACCACAAGTCCCACTGTGCAAAATATCTCCGTTACCTTCAAGGGTCCTGCGCCATTTTCCGCGCGATGGATGCGGGGCTTGAAAATCACCCGAGTCCACCTTTCCTCAAAATTACTACGCTTCCCGCCGCGGAACATTCGGGAAGCAACGCTAAAAACTTTCAACTCTTTGATCATGGCGGAACCAGTGACTACGACCCAGGAACCGATTGAGCCTATTGCCGCGCATGAGCGGGCGGAGGAGGAGGATGAGTTTGAGACGTCGGACTTTGACTCAGCGACTTTGTCGTCTAGTTCGACGAGTCTGAACACGAGTATTTATCAGCATGCTTTTGAGAATGGAAGACGGGTGAGTTGGACGGTTTGGCGAGGGGAGAAATGTGCTGATTTGGGATAGTATCATCAATATCGTCATGGAACGTATGAAGACGGGAATGCGCAGTGCGGTTCTAGACTGACGGGGGTAGATATCCTATTCCCAATGACGATGCGGAGCAGAACCGCGACGATATGAAGCACGCCATGATGTTGGAGCTCACCAAGTAGGAAGAAGTCATTGAATCATGCACCGACTGAGGCACTGACATTTCAAGTGGCAACCTGTTCTTCTCGCCCATCGTGGAAAACCCCCAGAAAATCATTGATCTCGCAACCGGAACTGGTATCTGGGCCATGGACGGTAAGTCAGACCGCTCTTTCGCAAGACCTCAGGACTGATCTTCCAAGTCGCCGACAAATTCCCCAGCGCATCTGTGGTAGGAGTCGACCTCAGTCCCATTCAACCCTCATGGGTTCCCCCAAACCTCAAGTTTCTCGTCGACGACATCGAAGACGAGTGGATGCATGGCGGCGACTTTGACTTTGTGCACATGCGTTGCATCAGCCCCTGGCTGAAAGACGAAGTCAAGGTTCTTCGTCAAGCACACGAGTAGGCTCACTCCTCACTCCATCTGTATTCTCATCTGACATGCAACAGCCATATGAAACCTGGTGCCTGGATCGAAATCCAAGAGCTCGATGCCCGCGCTAACTGCGACGACGGCTCCCTGGCCTCCGACGCCCCTCTCGCCAAATTCTTCGACACCGCTGAGCAAGCCGTAGCCAGCTTTGGCATGAAGTTCCGTGCGGGTGAGAACTTGCGTGAACCGCTTGAGAAGGCAGGCTTCATCAACGTATCCTGCAAGGTCCTCAAAGTCCCCATCGGAACATGGGCAAAGGTAAGCGCCCCAGCCAGTTGATCTGAACAAGCTGACTTTCAGTAGGACAAGAAGCTTCGCCTCATTGGACTATACCTGAAGACCGCTGTCAGCGACATGTTTGGTGCCATGGCAGCCAAGCCCCTGCGCAAGATCTTGGGGCCTGAAGAGATAGAGGTCTTCCTGGCTGATGCGAGAAAGGATTTGAATAACGTGAATATTCATTCTTATGAGAAGTACTACTTCTGGATGGGACAGAAGGCCGAAGAGTAGAGGATTGGATATTTTGTTGCCAATAAAAGCCTTGGAAAGTGTTCTCTTGTGCTGTCAGTTTATAGCCACGCGTGCTTTGGGGTGATCCTGGAAGAGAACTTGAGCCCTGCCTCCTTTCAATGTCACGTAGAGCTATGCAGCACCTTTGACCAAGTAAGAATTACAGACCCTTGCAGTGTCTCCTGAATTGCGATTGGTTCAAGTTCTTGGCAGCTTTCAGCCTCACGCAATACCAAAACCCCGCATCGCACTCACTGATTGATCTTATCATTTATGTGAGAACGACATGTCAGAAGCCCACCAACTTGATATCAAACCATGGAGCCTTTCGCTGTTGTAACCGGCACCATCTCTATTGTATCCCGTGTCATCCCGATCCTCAAAGCTGCTTTGTTATTTCGCAGCTACGTGAAAGGAAGAGAAGGACTCCTTGACAGGAAGAAATGGAAGGAGAGTGTCCGCCTCGGCCCCGAAGGGACGAGATTCCATGGTGGTTGGTACATTGCGCTTGAGGGGGAGTTACGTTGGCAATACTTTTGGGGAGATGGAAACCCCCAGGATAACGCAGGCGAGGCGATCCATAACGATCCTCCGCAGGGCGATAACATACGACTGGAGCTTATAGAAGAAGGGTCTCATGGCTCTGGGGACACATTTCCTCTTGCCACGGGGTTCGTGCAGCTTTCTACGCAATGGGAACAAGCCAACTCGAACGCAAGGCATCATATCACCATATATGAGACTGCGCTCCCCGTTAAGGTCAGAAGATACATCAAGGTATTTGAAGAAGGCCAAGAGAGACGCGGTAAGTCCCTGTCGTGCTTTATGGATGGATGTTAACACGATCAGTGGTAATCGAATGTAACACATATGCTCGACAAGGTTTTGCCGATGGTCTACCAGACTTCTATTCTGCAAGGCAGATAAGCAAAGAAATAAAGCTGTTGGACGGATCCTACATTGCCGTTCGATCCAAGAGTACCTGGAAGAAACTCTTTCTTCTTCAGTTTCACCATGCATGTCTCAGACTGTTTTTCGAATTCCTCACTGCTTTGGAACTAGACGAGAAACAACATGCAGATGATGCAAACACAGATTCCGGCTTTGCAGAACTCTGGCAATGGAATCTGAGGACTATCACCCAGCGGTCCTACGAGTATCGAGATCTTGCAGAGATGGGCCGCAAGCTAATCAGTACAACCGAGTCCCTGATCGACATGGTGAGAGCATCGTCTCCGGTTGTCGACTCAACATCCGATGCGAATAAGTTCATGGCCATTGACATGGAACTACGAGGACTCTGCCGCGAGGCGAACGAAAAAATCCAGAATTTCTCGGATCAACTAGACCACGACCTCAAATACCTCGAACTAGCCCGGGACATCAATCAGACAAGGGGCGTTCAGCAACTCACACTCCTGGCCACAATCTTCCTACCCTTGTCTCTTGCCGCTGGAGTTCTCAGTATGCAAACAAGATTCAAAGATCTCGGGACTTTGCTGTACGACTTCTTCGGCGTGGTGGTGCTTCTCGCGGCTATTGTTCTCATCATCATGATCTTGCTGAATCTCATGGCTGCTGTGAATGAAGTGGACAGTAAATTTAGTGTTCGAAGCTCAGGGTACAGAGAGGACTTTCGAGGAAAGCTGCTGTTTACGATCAACATGGGGTTCTTTGTATTTGGGTGTCTGGTGTTATCGTCCTTCTTGGTTGGAATGTTCAAAGACGTTTCGCTCGGTGCTAAGATACTGGGATATGGTGTTGCAGCGATATGTGGTGTATGGATGATTGTGTTCCTGTCAGCTATTGGAGGCTTTCTGACTCTGTATCTGAGGAATTGACGATGGAGTGCTAGTAAAAGGGAGAACAAGGATGAACAAGAGCAGAAGCTTAGAGGTTCATATCATGGGGGTTGTTCTCTATTGTCTGCTTGAACATATCAGCTGTAGAGTGAACAACGAAATTGAAGGGAAAGAAATCTTTAATACATCCTCTTTACCTTGACAGGTGCATGGGCTGCTCCCATCTTTTACACTGCTACAATTCAGGAGGAACTGATGTACCTGGCAGATTTTTAGCCCCATTTATCGTCTATTTCTGCCCCACCATATCTAGTGACCAAAAGTTAGTGCTGCATCCCACCTCTCTCGTCTTTTTGCAACCTTCACCACTTCCTTCACTCACATACCACCAAAAGTTTTATTCTCGCATTTCACCACCTTCAAAAGCAAACCAAAGCGTCTCATACAATTCGAACGCTCCTTAATAGTCAAGTAAGTCATTCTCAAATCTTTCATAGTTCCTTCTCTAATCTCTCAAAGTAACGAACAAAATGTCTTTTCTAGATGGCCTGACGGGAATGCTACTACATGAGATAATGTGCAGCGACTACAATCCCGAACGTCCTATGAATATACAGGACCGAGACCGACCTTACATTCACCTTCCCGCCGCTGACCTTGACGACATCATCGAACTTCTCCGCAACAGGGGACGCTTCACCCACGAGGCATGGGGAAAATGCCTGGCAACACTGGAGACAGTGAAAGACGGAGACGCTGAGCCCGGTATTTTCCCCGTCCTCGATGCGATGGAGGACGCCTTTCAAGAGGTCGTTACTGACCTTAAAGAGATATCGAGGCTCAATGACGAGGCCAAGGAAGATGTCAGCATCCTCCTTCGACCTGAGTTAGATGTGCGAGGTTAGGCGCCTCTCATCATGGCTCGGATCGTGGGAGCCGAGGAAGATGGTGAGTACAGGCGGAAAGACAACAGAAGGAAAAGATTCACTAACAAATTAATGTACTAAGTCATCCGCACGTTTCGCAACGATCTGATCAAGGCGGACGAGATCCTGCTGGAAAGCAAAAGACGAAAAGGGCGAGCCCATCGAGAGGTTCGTGGGGGTTGGCAAACTCTTCGGAGAGGTGCTGCCCCAGCTGGAGGCCTTTCTCGCCGCTCAGAACAACGCATATGTTGTGCTCTTGATGATTTTGGAGATCATCAAAGCGCAACGTCTTGTGGAGGAACACGGGGAGGGCAAGTGGCTCCAGCCCCTGAAGGATACCCTCGGGGAGGCTCTATATGAGCAAATCTTGGAGGCTGGGTGCTGCTTGATTGGTGATAACCGCGTCTCGACACAACAGGCGGTACGCTGCTAGTGGCTCCTGGAAGAAAATGTAAGCACTTCAAACCCTGTTTCGCAGCTCATTTTGCTAATCGTTTTTCGTTTCAACTTGCAGCCCTGTTGCTGGGGGCGGATATTTGCTTGGTACTGATCATTATTATGATTCCTCCATCATCTGAGAAGGTATTTGTGCCTGCCGCCCTGTGTTTTCATTGTTCTCTGAGGGGATATGGAACTTCATTCAAAAAGAATGATGCCTTGGCTCTTGCTAAGTCAAGTATAGACGACCAGAAGTACATTGATCAATTCATACAAAGCCACGACAAATTTCCCAACTCAACAGATACAACAGTACTGTGTAATAAAGTAAACAGTGACCATGTATGTGAGGGTTAATAATTATTTTGAATGCACGTTGATTGACATTGATATGTTAGACTTGGAACATGGTGCTGGACTGGCTTGAGGATGGTTGGAACGGCCTGCTTCTGATTGGCTGGCCAGAAAGAAAAGCGATAAGATCTAACTAGAAAGAAACCTTGACGAAATTCGAGGCAATTGCTCCCAAAACTTTGCTGCTATATATATCAATAGAGTGTCAAACACGTCTGAGGAATCTTCCGTCCCGCCACTGCTGACTGCATCGTTTTTTATGACCCATGGCTGAATGCAACACAAACAATGCCCGTCGACAGTTGGCTCCCCAGAAGCAAACAAGTCCAAACCGCATTCGTTCTAAACCGCATGCCAGCCCCACCCACCAAAACCAGTTTCTTTATCGTATCACCAAACGCGCCTCGCTTCCCAAAGGTTCCCCTCAATCCCCCTTTTCGCTGTTGGTCGACATCAAATTCCACCAGCACACGCAGAACGACACAAGCAAAGTCATATCCCAGCCCTTGCAGATACTGTTGGTCACGTACTGCAGTATGTCCGAACAGCCCTCTTCTCCTGCTGCTGCTGCTCCTGCTGCTCCTGCTGCGGCTCGGTCCGATCTAGCGTCGGCCGTTGAGTCAGCTCCAGCGCCGCAGCCTGAGTTAGTTCCCGCTGCTGATCCACAGGTGAGTCTAAAGCACTTTCTCGTATAGGGATACGTATTCCTGCCCTTTGCTGATACCTGCCAGGATGGTGATGAGAGTGAGACCGACTCGGCTGTTGGTGACGATGCGTATGGGACCCTTGCTGATACTACCTCACCGTTGCTGACCGTTCTGCAGGGCGAGCTCCACTGCTTCCATCACCTCTAGCATCCTTGAGTACCGCACTATTCAGGGTCGAACGTTTCACAGTGATAGACATCCTACCGAGTACTTTACTCCCAACGATGAGCAGCAGTCTGCGTCCATTGACATCAAGTATGCGACACCTCGCCAGGATTGAACCTTGCTGACAATCGTTAGCCATCAAGCTTTGACGCAGCTTCTGGGTGGAAAACTCTTCCTTGCTCCTATCAAGGACAACGTGCAGGTGAGTGCGTGTACTATTGGTCTTGTGACGTGCTCACACCCATTAGAAAGTACTCGATGTAGGAACCGGAACAGGTGAGACTTGCATGCATATAGTACGTTGACTTGGCTAATCAGGTACAGGTATTTGGGCAATGTGAGACATCTCAACCTTCCATCACAACGACGACTCACCTTTTAGTGACTTTGCGGACGAATACCCCGAGGCTGAAGTCATCGGCTCTGACCTCTCGCCCATTCAACCCAGGTACACCATCCCCTTCCCTCCTCAGTAATCTCACTCACCATTCCCAGCTGGGTCCCCCCTAACGTCAAGTTCGAGATCGACGACGCCACCCTCCGCTGGACATGGGACAGCAACACCTTTGACTTCATCCACATCCGCTATCTCTTCGGCGCCATCAAGGACTGGTCTTCCCTCTTCAAGGAAGCTTACCGCTGCTGTGCCCCCGACGGCTGGATCCAATCCGCCGAGGCAGACGTCCACATCCGCAGTGATGACGGAACCACTGATGATCTTGACTGCTTGAAGCTCTGGGCGAAGCTTTTCACTGAGGGTGGCGCTGCGCTTGGAAGCCCGTTCTTCGTGCAGGAGGGTGATTTGCAGGAGAAGGGGATCCAGGCTGCTGGATTCACTGACATCAAGAGCATTGAGTACAAGGTGAGTTTCACTGAGAGAATCGCGAAGCAAGGCTGATGGTTTAGTTCCCTATTGGTGGTTGGCCCCGTGACCCTGAACTCGCTTCGGTCGGTAACTACGTCCGCGCGACTCTCGAGAACGATCTCGAAGGTACATCTCCAGACCCTCCATCCCTCTTTCATCACTAACAGACTCTAGGCTACACCCTCCTCCTGTGGAAGACCATCCTTCAGTGGCCCGAGGACGAGTATCAAGTCTTCCTCATGGAGATGCGCAAGTTCCTCAGAAACAAAAAGGTTCATGCTTACATGACTGTTCGCTACGTCTACGGTCGCAAGGCAGAAGCTACTTGAGGAGTTCTTTTCCAACTGTTATAGAAAGGATCATTTGTGGGAGGTCATTTGTGTTTGAGCATGAAATGAGAATTGGATAATGTCTATAGCATACGTATGAATAGTTGTTTCCTAGAATTTAAATTGCATTGCATTTGACTCGCTCTTTTTCAATCTTCCTTCTCTCGAGAAAGAACCAGAATTACATACGGAAAGAACCATTTTTCCCCTACTACAGCATAAAGAAAGAGCTGATCATCATGAGTTTGCGAAGTGCAGCATATTCGACAAAATAAGAAAAGTCTTGATAACCTTTCTCATTTGCTGCTCACGACTCACGGAATTCCACGTACTTTTATTTATGTGCTCGTAGAAAACGAGGTCCCATGAGATTTCAAAGCAAACTTTTGGCCTCACATCGAGCTACAGGGTATGCACCGGGATGAGATACATAAAGTGATGTTTCGGAAGCTCCAATGAGTGGGTACACAATGGAGTAGCTCGTAAAATTGAAGACACAGAATAAAACAATAGGTACCTTACTCTTTAGAATACTTGCTACGTTCAATTATAGACAAGAGTGTAAATACCTCAATCCCATGGCTGTTGGGGACTCGACCTGTCCCACCACATCCAGGCAGCGATTGGCTACCGAGTGACGGAGGAGAGTCCGACGCCCCGAGAATTAAGGCCAAGCCGGGGAGGGCGGTCTTGAGCTCCGGTTGGTGCTAAACAGAATCAAGCTTTTTGATCCTCCGTTACGATCTCAACGCCCGCAGACATGTCAATCGAATTTGAGGCCTCCTTCTGGCTTGTGTGTTTGCGATGTATATCTTCATTTTGAACAGAGTGCTCATGAGTATGAACATGCGTTGTTCCACGATGCGTTAGTGGTAATCTTGGCTGTAAAGGTGTATCTCATCCCAACAGGAGAATATCTACCTACGGCTTCTCCTTGCTACATCGGCATATCATAAAAGCATCTTGTGTGACCCCACAGCACTTGTCTAGTAGCCCGACTGTTTCAGGCATGCCGAAGGGGGCAGGGCCACAAATTGCTCAGTATAAATTGTCCAGAGCGCTTTTCTTTCCCTTCTCACCTTCTCAACCGTAACCTTATTCCTTACAACGACGGTGGCTTTCGTCACTCATCTCGCCCAACATGCTGCGCCCCCCGATCAACTTTCTCAGTGTGGCTAACAAACCGACCGACCGAGACCGGCCCCTTCGGTCTGTCGGTCTGGGTTGGTCAAGGCTCCCGGTCGGTCGGTCTAGGTCGGTCTGGGTTGGCAGCCCGGTCGGTCTAGGTCTGATTATCTGATCCCGAGATTCTACCCGCGCTAGTTAAAGAGGTGCACTCAATGGCTACCTGCGCCACGCC
>JABEEM010001837.1:0-17854 GCA_013363185.1 Fusarium secorum | reverse complement strand
CGGTTTGTTAGCCACACTGAACTTTCTCACATTACACTGTGATGCTACCCACTTCCGCGTGCAGCCTCTACCATGTGATAGCTAATCTTTGATATGCCGCTAGATGCGTACATTATCTTGATGGGCTTGATAGCCCTGCCTATTCTGTACCCTTACGGAAACATGCCCGCCATCGATGCTTGGTTCTTTGGTGCCAGTGCGTCCACGGAATCTGGCTTGAACACGTGCGTTACGCATTCTTCCTCGTGACGATTTCTGACATGTTTCGTAGGATCGACGTCAAGGATCTCAAGACATATCAGCAACTCTACATTTACTTCATTCCTATTTTGACCAACCTAGGCTTCATAAATATTGTGGTAGTTATCGTGCGCCTCTTTTGGTTCAAGAGGCATCTGAAGCGTCTTGGTGAGTACTATACAAATCCGTTCAATCGTCACCCCAGACTGATCACAGAAACCTGCAGCCCCTCAAAGTCTCGGCAACAGTACTGGTATAACTGATGTCGACGTCGAGAGTGCTCACCATGAGCCAAAGGTCCTTGCTGATACAACCGAAAACTCTGCTGAAGCGACTGATGGACCAAATGGTAAGGCTAAAGCGACGGATGACCCCATCGAAGAGGATCCTACAGTTGCAAATGAAGACAGGCGAGTGACCCGTACCATGACCATCACCTTCGATCCATCCACCGAAAGGCACAAGGATGACGATGCCCTCTACATCCCTGGACCGAGAGCTCGCGACCGTGGTAAGTTCACTCTTGCACGCTTCGGATGAGTACTGACAGATCAACCAAGGATATCCTATTGCTCCCAGAAGCCATGAAGCCGGGCGAAATCCAGACGACAGTGATGATGGTGAGAGACTATAACGATCAGTATCTGTTGATATACTGATCGGTAATAGATGATGCAATCAAACCTGTACCCAGTAAAGTCCAGAATGACGGAAGCTCCTCCATGCGTCGTCGTCGACGCTTCAGCAGTGACGATGGCCTAAAAGTCACAGCTTCCCGCTCCATAGATCGAGTTGCCGGCGTAGCAGCTTCGTTCCTAGTTATGGGATCACAGACAGCGCCTCAGCCGCGCCCCATCTCTTCAGACTCGAACCGACAGCCTGCCATCAACGACATCCCTTTCCTCTCGCGCCAAGCTACCCTCGGACGGAACTCGCAGTTCAAGAACCTTACATCGCACGATCGAGAGATTCTCGGTGGTATTGAGTATAGAAGTCTGAAGCTGTTGCTGAAGATAGTCGTGGGTAGGTACCAGTGTACCAAGTTGGCAAGGGGTCCATGATAGCTAAAACACCTTAGTTTACTTCTTTGGTCTTCATATCTTTGGTGCGGTTTGTCTCGTCGGCTGGATCCATACTGCTGATAAGCAATACGCCGATATCCTGCAGTCAAGTGCACAGGATAAGACCTGGTGGTAAGTACTCAGAGGCCTTTGTGTTACAGACTGACCAGACTGACTCTTCACACAGGGGCATCTACTCTGCTCAGACAATGTATGATAACCTAGGCTTTACTCTTACACCGGACTCCATGATCTCTTTCCGTACTGCCAAGTGGCCCATGATCCTCATGAGTTTCCTCGCATTCGCTGGAAACACGCTCTATCCTGTCTTTCTACGCCTAAGTATCTGGATCATGTCAAAGCTAGTCCCAAAGACCTCACCTACACAAGAGTCCCTCGCATTCCTGCTCACTTATCCTCGTCGATGCTACACATTGCTCTTCCCTAGCGGCCCGACGTGGATCCTCTTCGGTATCATCTTCGCTCTCAACTTCATCGACATCCTTCTCATAATAGTTCTCGACCTCTCCAATCCCGAAGTCTCCTCTCTTCCGCTTTCTCAGCGCATCCCAGCCGCGATCTTCCAGGCTGCATCGGCGCGCCATACTGGTACCGCTAGCTTCAACCTTGCAAACGTCAGTCCTGCTGTGCAGCTCAGCTTACTGATCATGATGTACATCGCCGTCTTTCCCATCGCAATCAGTGTTCGCGCGTCAAATGCTTATGAGGAAAAGTCCCTTGGTCTTTGGGAAGAAGAGAAGTCTCTGGACGAGAAGCACAGTAAGACTTATCTCTTGACGCATATGAAGAACCAGCTTGGCTTCGACCTGTGGTACATTTTCTTGGGAACCTTCTGTATCTGCATTTCTGAGTCGACAAGGATCGCCGATGTTAATGAGCCTGTAAGTGCGCTTCCAGTGGTCATAACGAGGATGTGGTTTAACATTAGTCTTAGGCTTTCTCGGTATTTTCGGTGCTATTCGAAGTTACCTCTGCATAGTAAGTATTGCTTTGGTGGGATCCGTATGAGAGACAGGAGCTAACCCTCTGGCCAGCGGAAATGTTGGGCTGAGTCTTGGGTATCCAACAGTGAGCACCTCATTATGTGGCATGTTTGGAACCTTTGGAAAAGCTGTCATCTGTCTGATGATGATTCGAGGACGTCACCGTGGGTTGCCATATGCCCTCGATCGCGCCATAATGCTCCCCACTGGACAGATTGCTGAGAACTGAGTATTGCTTGACAGGATATCGAGACTCTGGTAGGCAGTTGCTGTTGTTCAGGATTTGACATTCGGCATCCTTCCAGGGACTTCTCTAATGATCGGACTCGAATTTTTTTTTTTTTAGGATTCTCTTGGTACGAGGCAATTATACTTAGAAATGGCACAAATCTCATCAAACAAGATCGGTGATGTCGGTGAAGTATTAATTCAATATCGCTAGACAACTTGAAGTAGTATCCTTCCCATCATTAGGGCCACTGCAAGCATAGAGAAAATCTAAGATTAGAAGAAATACATTATGCAGATAATGGACCTTTACCTAATTAAATTGATGCTACTTCAAGATCGGCATTCGAGGAGAGGTCTCGTTTCATTGAACATTCAGCATCTTCATTGGCGCGCTCGGAAAAGGAGCTTTTCCATTGGCCCATTTCCGCCGGCACAGTCAGACCTGATCCTTCAGAGTCATGGAACAAAGAGCTTATCAAAGCGACGATCAGTTCGAGATTCTTTTCGGTCAAAAACTCCTCATCTCAGTGGATATTTCGGATTCTCATGTTTTTGAATGGTCCGGCATCGATCGGTGCAAACCTTTCGCCCCCAGGTCCAGTTCATTAAGCAACTAAACCCGTCGAAGGCGTACATTTCCCCCTTTTGTGCCGCGAGATAACATGGAACTGGTTACATTTGGGGACAAACCGACGTCTAGTGCTGACCTTGCAGAAAATCCCGGCATGAATCACTCGAAACTGAGCTACCCCGATCGAGATCAATCGCAAAAGAATTGGATCCTCCGATCACCTAATAAAGGACCAAAGTCCATCTTGCCCGGCAAGCTAAGCACAGTCCGCACATAATATCACTCGTGAATCTTACATCAAAGGAATACCGAGATCCCAAGTACTTTATATCTTCACCACGATGGCGAATAACACCATCTTCATGTCTCCTGAAGAGTCGGAGCGTATCCAACGCACGATCAAAGATATTGCAAGGCTGTGTGAGGAGCAGACAGGCCAATCGGGAAAACCTACAGATCCCAAATCCTTGATCGAGCATGCTATCTCTACGTCTCTTATGCAAGAGATGTCTTCTGCAGCTTTTGGACTTGGTGCGCCAAGGAAGTCTCGAGAGACGATGGCGGCTTACGGTGTAGGCAAGCAATACCCCCCCAGTATAGCCAAACTTGCAGATCTTCAACCAATGACCATCAAGGACCTGAGAATGGAAACGCACCATCGGGGCTGCTTCCTTTCCTTGCGCCGTGTCTCACCCGTATCTGTACTTCAGGCATCCTCCTGGGCTGTCGTCAAAGGCCAGTCGTCTGACGAGGTGGAGCGGCTGGAGCTTTTCCTGCATACATCGCAGTACGGCGACAATGCTTTGGAGATAGCTTCTGAGCTCGTGGTCAAAGAGCCATACTACACTCTTAATGCCCAAGGAGAATGCACAATCCGGGTAGACCATCCATCAGACCTTGTGGTTGTCGCAATTTCCGAGAATCCAGAATCGTGGAGGCACAAGGAACATTACTCTGGAAGACCAGGCTTTTTGTCTCCTAGCGAGTACAAGGGGAAGGGAAACGACGCACTTCTGAAGAAGAAGAGCTGTGCCGAAGCTTACTTTTGGTATACTGAAGGTCTGAAGCTTTCGAAGAGTGACGAAGGATGCGAGACTTTACGCAAAGACCTGCACCGTAACCGAGCTCATGTCAATCTTCAACTTCAGAGATTCGATGAAGCAATATCTGATGCCTTAGAATCTCTGACTAGTGGTGAGACTAAAGCTCTTAAGTCTCTTGACGCCAAGGCATATAACCGTGCAGGTATTGCGGCATACTCTCAAGGCTCGTTCCTCAAGGCTCGACGCTACTTCGAGCAGCAAGAGAGACTCCAACCAAATGACCAGCAGCCCAAGCTACATGTACGAAGAGTCGATGCAAGACTGCAAGAGGAGGTTGAGGGCACCTATAATATGAGGAAGATCGTGAGCAATCTATCCAAGACGAGAGGGAGGCCCGATGTAGCCTCATATCACGGTCCAACAGAGATCAAAAACAGCCCTGGAGCTGGTCGTGGTCTTTTTGCAACCCGAGATATTGAAATAAACGAGACCATCCTGTGCGAGAAAGCTTTCTGTGCGGCCTGGAGTCACGAGGCTGAAACGTTCACGGCATTGGCTTGTGATCTTGCAGAAGACGCTGCCATCAAGGTCTTTCCGGCGGGTTTGCATAAAGCGGTTGTGAGAAAGCTTCTCAACAATCCATCGCAGGTCGAGAAAGTCCTGAGTCTCCACGGCGACTACCATGGACTCGGGGAACAATTGAAGGAAGTCGATGGCTCGCCCGCAATCGACACGTTTCAGGTACACGATATCATCCAACGCAACGCCTTCGGCTTGGGTCAGCAAACCGAGGATGAAGATGTCAGTAACGCCAGTACTGGTCTTTGGATACGGGCATCGTACATCAACCATTCGTGTATCCCCAATACAAAGAAGGATTTCGTTGGTGATCTCATCATCTTTCGCGCTATACGAAGAATTGCAGCTAGTGAAGAGATCACCCATAGTTATGATGAGTCGAGTGACTATGAGGCAAGAAAGGCAAACATTCGGAGAACATGGAACTTTGAATGTCGTTGTCAGCTTTGCCTTGTGGAGGGAGCAGAGAGTGAAGATATCCGGGAACGAAGGCGGCAGGTTCAAGAGAAGGCAAACAGCTTTGTAGAGGCAAATAACCCCTATGGTGCGAGTAGGATCGTTGTTAGAAAGGCAAAGATGCTACGTCAGACAGTAAACGAGACGTATGATGAGAAGAGCTATAAGGGATTACCTCGAAGGGCACTTGCGGCGATAGACGACTGGCTTCGGATAGCCAGTCCCAGCTAGTTGTCACATGTCGGAAACTGCGAGAACTATTCAGGGTCCAAGCTAAGATACCTCGCTGTTAAATCAAACGATGTGGCTCTGTCCTTGGGGTTCCTCCGTGTCACAGGTCAATTCGACAATTGTCTGATTAAGTTGTTTAACAGCCACATCACCAAGGAATACAATGCCACGGTTGAACAAAGCTTTTGTGCGCGGTTGATGTCGTTCTTGCAGTACCTCAAGGTATACGATTCGTGTTCTTGCAAACACCAAGGCTCTTGTTTCCAGAACCGATAGACAAGTCATGATGTATGTCCTACATGAGGTATATTCACTGAACAATAGTAGGAAAGTATCATGAACACTATATGTGTAGCCATCGCAGAACAGATCATCTGAAACATGATGAGGAGGGACATCATCATATCAAACCATGCCAAATAGTTGCATGAGCCATAAAGCAACCTGCTCCTCAATGCATGTAAGCGCCAAGCCAACCATGCAAGCCGAGTATCCCGGTCCACTCACATGTCAGCGCCGAGACTCTCCAACTACCAGTGAATCCAAATGAGAGCGCTGATCCAAAATATGCGGGCGACGTGGCGCAATAAGGGACATCGTCTCGTAACCCAAGCCTCTTGTTGATTTCGCCCAGCCTGAGACGTGCATAACCGCTGGGAGAAAAGATGCCGTTTCCGTTCTTGGCCAGAATTTACCCCATAATATGCGGGAGGCCAAGGCGGTAAAATGCGGGCGGGACTGATCAGATAGCCGACTCCTCCGCATCAAAGTGAGGTTGGCACTTGTGAGGCCTCTCGTGAAGATAACTTCATCATCCGACTTTGAATCTTGGCACATATGCATGTCTCAAACTGGAACACAGCCTCAGAGAATGAAGGAGAAGGAGAGTGCGGGGTTGAATGAGGGATGAGTTGTATATAAAGACGCCGTTCTGTACTCTGAAATTATTCAAAACAGCACATCACCACACTTGCACGCTTCTTCTCTTCCTCTCACAAGCAGCTTCTCTACTCTCAACCACCACCACAATGGGCAGACTCGACAACGACAACTGGCTGTACCCAGGCGACAGCCTCACCAGCGACAGCGGCAGCAACGAATTCAGGATGCAAGAAGACGGCAAGATCGCCATCTACTGGGAAGGTGAATTTGTGTGGCAGAACACAGAAGACCAGCGCGACGACATCAAGGGCATCCATCTTCAAGAAGATGGCAACTTTGTCTTGTAGTAAGTATCTCACCCGTGGAAGGGTATTGCATGAGCTGACGAGTTACTTAGTACGCACGACGACGAAGCTGTTTGGGCTTCTGATACTTGTGGCCAGGGTGACGAGGTCTATCTCGTTGTGCAGGATGATGGAAATGTTGTCTTGTACAAGGGTGAGGATGATGAGGCTGAGGCCGTTTGGGCGACTAGCACCAACCAGATTTAAGCATCTCAGGCTAGTTTTGCATCTATAAATAAGAAAGAATTTGAAGAAAATAACGAGCTTACTATCGTACTCTTATGATTTTCGCTGCAACTTGTGTCTTGGAGCTGGTCTAATCCGTGAATGTCAGCGTGAGCCAACACTGGCTGGATAGTCCCCATTCCGAGGATCGATTAGACATCATCAAGAGCCACGCCCGGTTAGCTCAATCGGTAGAGCGTGAGACTCTTACGAGTACGCGATCTCAAGGTTGCGGGTTCGACCCCCGCATCGGGCTGTTCCTATATTCGATTGCGAGCGTTAGCGAGGCTTTCATTTTTGCATTTCTATCCTTCAGCACCTCCAATTCCTCTACCCATCCATCCCACGTTGCATTGGTGAATGGATGGAAGTATAAAGTTGAAGACACGTAATACTTTAATCACTTTGAGTTTATCTTTTTACTTTAAACTGAATTTTGAGTTTATGCTCCGCGGACCCCGCTTTGGTTCTATGAGGCTGTAATGTTGCCATTTCCGAAGAGGCGTTGTCATTTCATCTTTATGCAGATCAACATAGCCCCCAAGGATAACCATGCGCATTGAAAAGTATCCTTTATCCCCGCCTAGCTTGGAGGAATTGGCAGTTAAACTTCAAGCACCCTTGGCAGCCAATTATGAGCACTCCACAGTGACTGCCGTGCCATGTCCGGACCTTCGGCAAGCGCCCTATCATCTAGCCACCGAGGGGTTATCAGGAGACGAGAAGATAGCAGATGTAGGAGGTCAACCGAATTTGTTCCCACGCCCAAAGATGGATTGCGTTTGGTCCATGACTGAGCTTGCAGAGGCTATGGACATGGATCCTGCGAAGGGGGGATTACTCGGTGCTGGAGCTGGCCCGCATCCCGTCGTCGGGCAGAACTGTGAACTTGCGCCAAATATTGGCTGGCAAGACAGCTTTGAGAATGTCAAGAATGAGAGTCGTTACGCAAAGATCGATAAGGAGACAAGCGCTGTCCATGTTGACAAGAGTCCATCCTTGGACTGCGCCTTGATGATCAACTTGTTCGGCTCCTCAGGCAATCCGGGACCAGTGATCAAGATCACAGCTCGAAAGAGGACAGGCTCTGAGAGAAGTTTTGCAGAGTGTATCCGAAAAGGTCTTCATCAAGCATACGGCGACTCGCAGACCGTCAGTCTCGGTGGACTCTTCTTGGTCAAGAAAGGCAAGGCAAAATACCATATCATGCCTGACTTCCCAGCCGAGAGAGACTTGCCATTTAATGACCGCAAAGATGTTGATAGTTGGTTGACCTTTCATGACTTTGATGCACCAATGCTTTGCTTGTCGGTGTTGCATTCAGCTGATCCCGGAAGAAGGATGGGTTTGCGGATTGAGCATACGCATTGCTACGCTGCAGACGGGGAAAATGCTGGAGGCCATTATCATTATGATCTGGACGATACGGAGGACGATATTGAGTATGAGGCGTATTTCAATACTGCCAAAATGATATATCGACTAGACAGACCAAATTGATCTGGGAGCTTACCCTGAACCTGCCAAGAACTTTGGACTCTGGTATTTCCTGTCCTCCCACAACACCTCACAAAGGTCAGCGAACCATGGCAAAGCATACATGAAACGCATTGGATTAAAATATTCTCACTGTTCCGGTTAATAGAATTCAATAATATAAAACCGTTGTGAACAAGGGCGTTCTATGTATGAACGATCTACATGTTCTGCATTTGTCCAGTTACTCTCATCCAATCATAAGTCGTTGCGGGCGAATGGTTTAGTGGTATAATACTCCCTTAGCATGTTATCTTACAAGAGATGTCCATCTGGGAGTGGTCCAGGGTTCGATTCCCTGTTCGTCCAAGATAGGTGGTTTAAACCCACCATTATCCGCTTCTTTTTTCCCCATTCATCCTTTTTGCCCTTCATCCTCACTATCAATGTGATGATCTGATGTGATGATATGGTCATGGATCAGTACAATTCAGGTGAATCCTTTCGCTCGGGTATCTCGTCACTGAATCGCACGTTTCAACTCGTGATGTTCGTATACGAACTGCCGACAATCAGTCAGAACACCACGGAAACAACCCATGCTTTCTCGTATCCTGCCTGACGAGACTGCAAGTCACAAATGCTAAACCAAATAAAAATAAAAATAAAAATAAAGCTCACCCTGGTCCCAGTCTCGCTTTTTTGTCAAGACCCTAAGCAAACCCTTCAAAAACGCTTGCAGCCGCAACGGGGTAGCCGATGCGGCTTGAAAGATACTAGCGCTGACTTTATCGTGTTCGAAATGTCCGGTTGCGACGTTGACGGGTGCTGCATGAGGAAATCCCCGGTCCGTCAGATCTGGAGAACAACGTTGCAGAATGCTGGATGTCGTGACTACATCATTGAAGGCTGAGCATGATTCTTGAAAGATAGGGGTCTTGAAGCGGCTGTCATTCTGTATTGGGTTTTACCCGAAGCCATCGTCAATAGTCAACGGTGGCTGGCGTTCAAGTGGTACGATGAAATCCGTATCTAAAAGTGACAGAACCAACGCCGTTGCCAACGTTGCAGCTATTTTAGGCTATCAATTCGTGAGATGAGAGGCGTCTCCCGATACCTGAGATATGAATCGAAGCATTGGATGCACGTCATTGAGCCAGAAGATTGTATTGCATGTAGGTTACGGCGTGTTATTTCCACATATTGTACATTTCCAATACGGCGCAAGCCAGCAAAATACAGGCGCGAATGTTTTGTCCGACCCATCGTCACGTCCATGTCACAAATCGTGTGTCGCCAAGAAAAATAGGCGCATTGCATCGCTTCCATATCACATTACTCACAGAAACTCCGCCCCCGTCCAATCTATTACCTCTGCCAGGTTTCAAGGATACGTCTCACCAGCCGTATTGTGCGACATTTTGTTCCACGCAATCAAAGCGAAAGGGGCTATTTACTCTTTACAGTAGCAGTAGATATGACAAGAATTCCGATTTTCCCACGGCAAGTCGGCAGTTTATACATAAAATTTGATTGCATGGGGGGTCCCTGCGGATCGCCGTGCCCAAAGAAAGTGATGTCAATAAGGAGCTTGCGCGGCTTGACTCGCAGAGTGGAGCTGGAATTCAACAGAGGCTCCTGTTCAGCTGGGTGCTAAACCTTTTTTGTTTTGTGGCGTCTGGGTACTGTACATAATGTTTCTGGCACGTTGCAATGGCGTTGGTCCACTGGGCGCGCTTCTATTTTGAGCCCTCAGAAGCTGGAGCTGGGCTTGCATTCCAGCGGCTAACTAGTTACATACTGTTTTACCAACAGCCACTGATTAACGCAAGGATAATTAATGCTGTCGCAGTTGTTTTACGGTATGAATCATGTTTCAGATTGAACAGAGGGCGAGATAGGGAGTGGTTTCACGTTTTTACGGTAGATCCAGTAGCAGGGCCGAGAACTGCGGAGACCCGGTTAGATCGGATGGTACAAGGGATACAAGGAGAGGGCAGAACTGACATGCTTGGCGAAAGCTTGAGTCTTTGACCACGCGGCGTCTAAACAAAACAACCTTGACCTCCACTAGAACCTTGACCTTGGTTTGGTGGGTGTTAAAGTTATGACGAAACGGAATAGGATGTGGGTTCGTATGACCCAACCCAACTGTCCCTCTCGTATATCATTCGAGCTATGGCCCCTTGACTTTCTCCTTCATCTCAACATCACAGCACAGCGGCTTCATGATACCACCATGCGGTCTCATAACCACTTGTTGCGCGGCGTGCTAACGTTCGTGGCCATCTTGACTTTCTGCATTATTCTCACAACAATATTTCACATCAAAATATCAGAAGGTCTCTCAATCACACCAATCCAAGAACGGCCTTTCTTTTATGAGGAGCAACCCCCACCTGAAGATCCCAACCGCTCCCAACCGCCAAAGAAGACATCACCAAAGGAGCCTTTCAATCGACGACCCCAACACAACGACGATAACGATAAGAAGAAGGATCAATCGAATACTCAAGATGACTACTATGATCTCCGCCTCGACCGTGGCGACGATGCTGAGGACAAACCATACGTCGACTACCATCTCTTGACCAGTCTACGGAACAACATGGGCTTTTATAATAAGATCGATGCAAAAAAGACTGGACACAAGCTCTTCAATCCAACGATACTCGAACTGCCTCGTGATGCTAATATCACTCATGACTTTCTCGTCATCGCGCGCACGACACATGTCGCAAAGAAAATCAACGGCAAAAAGTACCAAGTCGCTCGTCAGGTCGCCACCTTTGCGAACCTTACCACCAATTATCTTGACCGACCTGTTATCAAGACCGGCGAATGGTCTACAATGCTGCTGGAAGACTTTGGTGGACCCGAACATCACTGCAAGAGACAGCCCGACATGGATAAGTACCTCGGCCCAGAAGACATGAAGCTATTCTGGACACGCGCCGGCGAGCCTCTTCTCATTTTTACTCACCAAGTCAACGATGAGACAATGTGTCAAGGCCAATTCCTCATTGACGTGCGCGCCGCTCTCCCCGAGCTCGAACAAGTCCTCGGTCCCGACTTTTCATCACGTCTGCCCTCAATCCGCTTCGCCGAACCAACACTCCTCGCTCGCGAACCAGCACCAGGCCAAGAAAACCACCCTCGATACCAGCGCGAGAAGAACTGGGCGCTAGCTCAGTCCCCCTTTAGTCCAGACTCCGAGCTTCTGATGATGGTGGAGCCGGGACAATTATTCCGTTGGAAATCCGCCGACGAGCCCGTCGAGCCCATCGTCGCGGTTGATGACCAGGAGTCGGCTGTTGAAGAACCATACCCACCGACGGCGAAGCCAGGAAAGACTTGGCATGGCAAGAAGAGAAAGACATGCATCCACGATGTGATGATCGACGATAGCCACGTCCACCAGAGCTCCCCCATGCTGAGTGTTACCATGTGCAACCGCGGAACATGCGAACCCGATGAGCAAAACACTGTTCTCATGGGCATCGTGCAGCGCCGACAAGACTTCCCGCTCACTTCGTTTACATGGTATGACCGCCGGATAGCAGTGTACGAATCAGCAGCGCCGTACCGCATGATCAGCGTCGGCAAGAAGCTCACGTACCACGGAGAATCAGACCTCAGCTATTCCTGGACGGGCTCCATGTCGTACTACACCAACCAGACCGAGTTCCCACCGTCGAACCACGGATATCTCGACGATGAGGTATGGCTGGGCTTTGGCGTCAAGGATGCAGCCGCTGGGTGGCTGGATGTCCGGGCCAAGGATCTCATTGCAGACCATTACATGTGTCAGGGGGCATCGGTGGAATACAAGTATTATAGACAGGGTATTTCGGCATAGCGCGGTGTGTATTTTTTGGGTTGGCGTTAGGGGGACTAGACTACAGATACTGCTTCTCTTTGTTCTTTCGACAAGAGATAATTCGATACCAAATTTTATTATTGTGATAATCATGAATATTTCTGTGTCGGTTGTTTGATGTTTGTCAGACTATTGATGGACAGATTTTGTTAGTGTCGGTCAACTGCCGAAACAGGTTTAGACGCAAGGGGTAAACGATGCGGTAGTTGGTGCAATACGAGAATTTCAAGGAGATAACCTAACTATGATATGATGTATTTTCCGCCTAGCAAAAATAGCAGTCAATAGTCGCTATCAAGCGAGTCAGGCGTTAGGCGTTGACCGTCAATTCAATGATGAGGGGCTTGGCCAGATCTGTCCAATTGACAGCAGAACTACGGTGCAGTCACGTCACCAACGATCATCCATTTAGTGAGCCTAAAAACTTGGTATAAACTGGAGCAAGATTATACTTCTCAAAATTGATTGAATGCGTTAGTGAATTATGCCGCTGATCCGGCATCTCGGCCAAATATGGAGAAAAGACTTGAGATCGACCCACGGATACACGGCAAAATGTTGTCGCGTCTTCATCAAAAAAACATCGGCTAAAACGGCTCGGACCAACCACTGGACAGATGTTTCAGAACACGAGAATCGCATAAATTTCGTCTCGCGTATACTACAAGGGAGAAGGAAATGATAGGAACTCGTTACGATTCTTGTTACGAATGACGATGCAGGGGTTGGAAGCTAAACATTTTATTGAGACCAACAGAGTTTATATCACAATCCAGTCCTGAAACTCTATTCCCTCGCGTAATACATACTCAGAGATGTGATTAGGATTTATTGGGGGCTTGGATGTCCTCCACGTCTTCGTCATCGATTCGCTTTGCGCGACGTGCTGCGATGCCGACATCCTCCACGTTGGAAAAATCTGCGACACCAAAGACTTCATCCATGCGTTCCAGTGAGATCTGTGAATCATTCGAGTCAGAGTCTTGATGAGTATATGCAGGGAGGAGTGACTTACGCCCTTAGTCTCTGGAATCCAGTATGCAGCAATCGCCATGAACAGGTTGAACGATCCAAAGATGAAGTATGCTCTCCAGGGATCGTGCAAAAGCATGACTGGCGTTGACTTTGATACTGCAAGGTTATGCACCCAGTGAGTGAAGGATGCGAGGGCAACGTTGTATGCACGAAGTCGATTCGTTGGTATTTCAGAGACATAGATCCATGCTACCAAGATCAGTACAGCTGCCGGAGCATTATAGCCTAAACAACTCACAAACAGGGCCCCAACTCATGTTGAAAGCCGCAGCAAAGATGTATATCATCGCCAAAGCAGCGATACCAGCCGGAGGAGGACGATCGCCCTCTCCAGGCTCTGGACCGAAGCGAAGATACTAGCAACGTCAGTGGGAGTCCCAAAGGGAAGAGGGATTACTTACGAAACCGACGAAGAACATGCAGAATGCTTGGATTGCACCGCCGAACATGAATGACTTGCGACGGCCGAGGGAATCGGCGAGGAAGAAGATGAAGATCAAGCAAGTAACGACTTTGACAACGCCGTAGATCTTGATACTGGGTGTCAGTAAGTGATGAGGGAAAAAGCTGTAGAGGCTCTTACTCCTTGTGCGAACAGTGCAGTTGTCGTGCTGCTAAGACCCAATCCACTGAAGATCTATCATCGATTAGTGCAAACCTCGAGGACCTTGAGAGTTGACTTACAGTAGGTGCGTAGTAGTTGATAGCACCAGTCTACACTTTGTCAGCAACCGTCCGTCCGGAATGTGCAGCTGTAGAAGCAACTCACGCCAGTCCACTGCCCAAGCGTAACAATAGCCACCGTCAATAGCGCTCTCTTCCTATTCCAAGGCAAAGTCCAACACTCCTTCTGAATCGCCCAGAACCCCGTGTCCTGCATGATCTCCCGCTCCTGATCAATCTGCGTCTTCAGCTCCAACAATTCCTGCTGAATATACGCATGGTCCACCGGCAACTTTCTCACATCCGACAACACAGCTCCGGCCTTCTCCCACTGATCTCGCGAAGCTAGCCATCGTGGCGATTCTGGACAGAAGAGCATGCTGAAGAAGAGTAATGCTGGGCAGATGGACTGGCACCCCAGGGGCACCATCCATGTTGCTCTGCCGGGGAGATGCAGAAGGGAGCCGTAGTTGATGAAATAGGCTGTCATGCCGCCGAGGACGAGGAGGAGTTGGAAGAAGCCTACGAGAAAACCGCGGATGGCGCGCGGGGAGTTTTCGGAGACGTAAGTTGGCGCGAGCATTGTTCCTGCGCCGAGACCGAGGCCTTCGACGAATCTGCAGCCGTCAACATCTAGTATTGATGCGATGGTTGATGTCATGGAACTTACCGTCCAATGTAAAAGACTGAGAAGTGACCGTAAGAGAAGGCTTGCATGATACCACCGACGAAACCCGTCACTGCAACAAGAAGCAGCGCTGGCTTTCGACCCTTACGATCAGCGAATGGACTGGACAGGAGAGCTCCAGCGATAGCACCGGCCTGCATTGTCGTGACGAGGTTTCCTGCTAGATCAGCTGCGTCTTCTTTCGGCCGAGTGTCAAGACCAAACTCCCTGGCAAACCTGTGTCAGTGGGGGTCCCATCGAAAGGCAGCCTTGAAACAAACCGTTTGAAGTCTGGCATAGCCAACACGCCACCAATGATACCAGCATCGACCCCAAACAGGGCTCCAGCAAAACACGCCTAAAAATGTGAGTCCACTATCCCCGGATTATGGCCACGGGGATCCTACCGAAGCTGTCAAAGCGATGACACGCCAGTTGTAAATCTCGGGCGGATCAACACGAATAGCATCATTGCGCACAATGCGCCGAAACAAGCCATGTATCGTCATCTTCACTCACTTCTTCTCGGATAAGAGATTAATAAAGAAGGATTGACGATAGGAACGAAGCTTACGAGAGCACCATGGTTTTAAGTAGTGGAGACAATAAAGGTCCAACACCCTCTTTCGCGGGAAGGCAAACAAACATAATGCGGGGTGTAGATCATGTCCTGGGGTAGAACATGTCGGCGGGGAGTCTCGGGCGCGTGATTCGATGGTGGGCTTGGCGGCCAACGCGGGGAGTCTCGGGAGGAGGGTCTGTGATGTATATCAAAGCATTTATTGCAGATTAGAGGAAAACTGTGCGCTGTTTGCTTGGTTCATTGAAGTCATTGGCTGGGGTATGCATTATCTCGGAGCTTTTGCGTTGGGGGCTGAAACGGAGGCTGCCTATTGCGGTCGCAATACGACAAATCACCATGCATGATGTAACCTGTCTCGTATATTCGTTCAGTTCAGTATCTCGGCAGGATGTCAGTGTAAGATACAGTTGGTTTTGCATTAAGGGTATCGCTAATCACATTCAGCACCGCCCCCATCAAATCTCGCTGTTGTGTCTCTCGACAATGCAGCGTCACCTATGCTGACTATCCCAAAGTGCAACTGGATTCTCCCAAATCTGTTCCAGTTCAGACCTTAATGAAGGTGTAGGCCAACCGCACCTCTTCTGACATGTATCCAGCATTTCTACTACAAACCCTCGTTCTCGTGGATTCTGCATGAACATTCCGGCTGCACACGCTGTCAGTTACTCAAGCCCAACGATTGTTTTGGGGGCCTACCAATGAAGAGACACTGTGAAGACAGCATGCTTGATGCATCCTCTGTAAGTGTCATTCCAATACCGCAGACCATTTTTATACTCTCTTGGATCTCCTTCTGGCGCTTGAGAAGGCCTTGGATGCCGTCTAAATGGGGTTCATGTGCTGTAATGAGAATGCGCGAGCAATGATGAAGCTGCACAGCGAGTCCTGTCTCAATCAGCACCCGATCCGACTTCACAGTTGAAGGCTGCCTACCAAAACATTGAGGATGTATCAAATGTGGTTGAAACACTTCATTCTCCCGATTTCCCATGGTCGGCAACGGTGAGAACTCAACCGTAAGATGAGACCGCCACTCATCCAACATCTTCTTCAGCGCCTTCGCCCAGCCAATCCTCTCCGTCAACCCTTCCACCTCAGCAGATGAATCAACGGCGCAAAAGTTAATTACTTGCGCCATTATCCATACAGCTCGAGAAGCTAACTCATGACTGTCTAGATCCGCGTATCCCTTCTTGGGCATCCACGTACTATATGTTCTCCTCTTCTCTCGAAAGGCAACCCAGATATCCTGTCGTAGCCAAGCCCACCATGTCGTACTCTCAAGACTCGATGTCTCAACTTCAATCTGGCGCGATCTCAGAATCCAGAAGACTCCTTGGAGATGCTGTTGCCAATCTTTACGTGACCCTCGTAGCATCTCATACGTTGAGACCATAAGCGTCGTAGCCATGAGTTCCTGACTATTCTGATACGTCGAATAACGCATAGCTTTCTGAACGTAGTGCAATGTTTGGTAGTAGTACTGTAGAGCAGTGTTTTGAGACGGACGTTGATTAGATGGGATGGTTTCGTCGAGGGATTGGTGATAGCATGATAATGCGAGGATGGCGTTGAGAAGACCTGCGTTGCGGACTGCTAGATGGGGAACTCGAGTAGAAAATGTCCGAGCTGGGTCGAATAAGTCAAGCTGATAAGAGATCAGTATGCATGTTCATGCAGAGTGTGATCGACGTACCCATGAACATATGCGATGCAGAAAGTTCTGAAACAAGGTCTGTTCTCGATCGAGAAGTGATATACTCTCCGAGGCCTGCCATAAGCTTTCTTCGGAACTATTTGCTGCATGATTGTTGACTGCATCCCGAGTCGGTGGTTGAGTATCGATGATCCTTGTTGCTTTCTGCAATGGCGTGATGTCGCTATCTGCTTGACCATGCGGTGATGTATCGAGTAGCTCGCCGTCAAGACCCAACGGTCCATCAGTGTCTGGGAAGGCTTCATTCGGTGCATCGTTTGCAAGGATGCCGAACCATCGAACTGCAGCGACACTGGCTGATGCTGCTGGGGTTGTCGAGTTGGAGTCGGATTGTCCTCCAGACCAGTCATAGTAGGGTTGCTGTTGTGCCTGAAGATTTGCATCCCAGTTCAAACCCTCTGCGACATGGACATTCTGAGCAGCACCCAAACCGGAATGCGACTGAGCTACAGCAATGGATCGCACAGTCTGCGTCAATTCATCCTGCGAAGTAATGATCTGTCCCAACTGTCTCAAGATCTCAAGACTCGCAGGGTCAAATCTACCTCATCTATCAGACTATATCTTCCAAGCAGTGATAGACTTACGTAGAATGGTCCTTCTCAGTATCATCATACGAACACGAGATATTCAACGACGCACAGAATCCACATGTTGGCTGCACATTATCGCACTTTGTCTTACGCGCTCTGCATACATGACACGCCTTGAGACTCCTCTTCCTGGGATATCGCGGATCGGACGCGGGTTGACGCGGTCGCTTGCGTGCATTGTCCTCCGACATTGTGAAGAAGCGTTTGAGAGTGTAAGGATCGGGGAGATGTGAGATTACTTCCCGATGAGTTGAGGGGGCAATGTCTTGGCGGTGTTGGTCATGAGAATGGGATATGCACGTGCTGTGCAACCCCTCACGGGGAGTCTCGGGTACGGAGAAGTGAAACGCACAGTGTGTCCATCAACCAA